>JAMKQA010022645.1:0-31734 GCA_024699735.1 Posidonia australis
CCCTTTGAACATGTGGACTTGTTAGGTGTATGCTTCAACTCCTCTCCAAGTTATGCGGTAGGGATAGAGTCGTCCTACATGCCTCTCTCATTGGAGTCTACTTCTGTCTGCGACTTCTATCTTCGTATTTCTTTTGTGCTCCGAAGTCTATGTTTTTTATTGGCTCGCACTCTCACTTATGCCCTAGCATTTTTACTCCCTCTGTAGGTGTAGGTCCCTTAGGAATTTGTACATTTTGCCCATTTTCCCGTGGATAGTCACTCCCTCACTCCTTAGTTCACACAGGTAGTAACACGTGAGGAGGATCAAACTCTTCCTAAGCAGGCAGGCTTCCGATTTTCCTCATCGAGAAGCGGTTATGCCAATGTTCAAATTTAATTACAATGCAAACAAAAGGAGAGTACAATACAGATGATGCGATTTGTGATGTTTGGATGCTGTAATTTTAAAGCATGAAACATGGAGATGCATGAGCTGCAATGAAATGCTTCGCAAGGCTCGGGAGTGGCCGACGATCGCTGGTAGTACTTCCAGCAAAAACCAAAATAAAATCCATTCAAACCATTAAGAAACCCAAATTAATCAAGTAAAAATACATGTAAACCACTTAAAACTCAAATTAATTAAGTAAAAACCCTAATTAAAACCAAAATCAAGTAAAATACTTGTAAACCATTTAAAAACTAAATCTAATTAAGTAAAAACCCTAATTAAAACCAAAATCAAGAAAAACTCAATAAAATCCCTTAAAATTAATTCTAATTAAATAAAAACCCTAATCCAAACAAAAAACGAGTAATAACCAATTAAATCAAAATCTAAATTAAATCCCTAATTAGATCAAGTAAAAAACAATTAAATCAAAATTTAAACTAAGCCCTCAATTAAATCAAGTAAAAACTGATTAAATCTGAATTTAAAATTAATTAAATCTAAAACTTAAACACAAAACCTTAATCCAATTAAACCAAAAAAAACCCTAAAATAATAAAACCCAAAACCCTAATAAAATCCAAAGAACCCTAATATAAATCACTTAATTAAACTTGAAATAATAAAACCCAAAACCCTAATTAAAATCACAAAAAAGCCTAAGATAATTAAAACCCCCAAAAACCTTAGTTAAATAAAACCATAAAATCCCTTAAAACCCTTAAAAAATCAAAAGCTCACCCACGCAAGCCCATTACCAGCCCACACACCCATTTCATTTCCTTCAACCAGAAAACTTAGGAAAACCAAAAAATAATTCCAACAACAAGCCCCCTCTTCTCTGGCACCATTCAGGCTGCGATCTCCGACGACACTCTCAATCTTCAGCGTCAGTCCTCAGCCAATAGTTGTCCCTGTGCGATTCCCAGCCGACCCTCGTCCAGCCAGGCCCAATCCAATGGTGCTCATCCACCGAAGAGGATGATCAACGACACTGGAAGGCCGAACCGGCATTTAAAAACACCTCACTGTCGACTGCCTAGGGGTGGCTGTTTTGAAACCCAGAAGAGACCTTTTTTGAAACCCAGAAACCCTGTGAAACCCACGACCTTCAAAGCTCCTCCTCCATCCTTTTGTAGCCCAGAATCCCCATAGCCTCCGTCATCAGAGTAGCCACCCAAAGAGCGTCGCCATCGGCACAAGAGGTGGGTGGAGCCTTCTAGTTACGCCCGATCCTTGCCAACACCTCCGGAGCATCCCCTGTGCTGCCATGCAGCTCCTTCGGTCCCCACCACACCATCCCAACAACAGCACCACCACTAGCCACCTCGTCGTCGTCTTCTCAGACATCGAAAGCCCCTCGCCGAAGCATGAGGTGAGAGGAGCACTCCAACCCTCTTCAGCCTTGCTTGACAACCTAGGAACACTTGTCGTGCCTCCCTCCAGCTTTTCCAACCGTCACCTGTGTTCCTCCGCCGCCGTCCCACTACAAGTGCCATGCCGGACCCCTCACCAGAGACTAGAGCGTCGGTGAACTTCGAAGAGAAGAGGATTAGTTTAGGTCCTTTAGTTTTCGGTGTTTACACTTAGGTCCTTAGATTATTATGTTTAGGTCCTGTTTTTTTTATGTTTAAACCCCTATAGTTGTAAATAAGTTTTTATTTCTTTTGTTTTTTTTGTAAAAATTGCATATGGTCACTTGCATGTTCTATTTTCTTCATGACCTGTTCAGTAATATTTATTCACATTTAAGCCCCTGAAATCAGGTTTTCCTTGCAATTAAGTCCTAAAATTTTGCATTATGCCCCCAAAGCTTTTTAAAATGAACTTTCTTTGTGAGATTTGCATTCAAAACCTTAAAAGGTTTTGTAATTACACTCAACATCATAAAAACTCAATTTTCATTACATTTAAATCTTAGAAATTTGCATGTAAACCCCTGAATTCATAAAATGCAGTTACTGAGTGTAGGGAATTTGTATCCAGGCACTTGGGTTAGTTTTAAAGTCATTAATTAAGGTTTTAATTGTTTTAACACACATTTTTGGCATTTTCACTTTTTGATCACATGTGTATTTGTAATTTAACACATGAATAACATTTCCATCTAAAAATCATGTTTGCAATATAAAATGATTTCTGACTTCACATTTTGGTCACATTTGCACATTATATGTGAATTTTGCACATTAAACCCTAAACTTTCATGAGATCATCATAATGCAGATTTCCAACTCTTCACACCTTAATGCTACATTTTCTTTTAATCCATCATCTAAACATTAAGATAAAAGTTTCTTAATACTCTTTAATCATGATTTCCCCTTTTTTCGTGATTTTTGCACTTTAGTCCCTGTACTTGTCATTTTCCATGTTTACATCATTTTCGTGTATTTAAAATCTTGTCTCTATCATGTTCTCTTGTAAATAACATTTTCCCCGACATTATGCATATATCTAGACCATGCATCATGCGCATACACACATTTATCACATTTGGCCATGTGAAAGTACTCAATTAGCCTTGTGCCATCAATCATGCACATGCATGTTAGTTTCACACTAAGTCATGCATAATTCCTGTCTAAATCATTCCTCAGCATCCATTACATATTTGAGTACATTTTCATGCATTTTGCATAGTTTTGATTACACTTGTATATCATTTCATCCATTTTTAGTAAAGCCTGTGTTTCATGTGATTTTCCATGGATTTTTCCTCAATTCGTTTTCAGATTCTTTCACTTGACATTCGATTTGATTCCCTTTATTCCGTATTTTTGGATTTTTACGATTTGATTTGGATTTCATTGCTCGAGGGCATACATTAATTGACCTAAAGGCCTACATTGGCCCAATAACGGGTTATTTTCCCCTTGTTGACTTTCATGACATTTTCCCTAATTCCGACGATTTGGGTTGATCCTATTTTTGATTATTTTGACATCGGTATGGTTTTCTGGATCATTCCCTCCAAAAACATTGTCATTTCATGTGATTTTCATCATATGTCACCAATTTGCCATTTTGCATGGTCTTCTTTGTAATTTTCCCAATTTGATTTCCATGACATTTTCCATGATTCGGATAATTTGGGTTGATCCCATTTTTGATCCTTTTGGTGTTGATATGATTTCTCGGATCATTTTCTTCTCAAACAATGTCATTTTATGTGATTTTCTTTATCGTTTCATATTTTGTTATTTGTAGACACCCCATATGCTTACAGTTGAACCCTAAACTTGAACCCCAAACCATCCTAAAGCCTAGACTTAACAAACCCTAATCCAAAATCATAGGCTTAGCAAACTCTAATCCAAAATAAACCTAGCCTAAACCCTAATCCAAAACCCTAAACCTAGCCTAAACTCTAATCCAAAACCCTAGGCTTAGCAAACTCTAATCAAAAACCCTAAACCTAGCCTAAACATTAATCCAAAACCCTAAAACCTAGCCTAAACCCTAATCCAAAACCCTAGGCTTAGCAAACCCTAATCCAAAACCCTAGGCTTAGCAAACTCTAATCAAAAACCCTAAACCTAACCCTAAGCCATAATCCAAAACCCTAACAACTTATAACAACCTCTAACCACCTAAACAAACCCTAACGACTTCCCACTCCACCATACCAACTTATAACAATCACTAACCACCTCAACAAACCTAACCACCTCCCACTCTATCACAACAACCTATAATAACCTCTAACCACCTAAACAAACCTAACCACTTCCCACCTTCATCATAACAACTTGTAACAACTTTTAACAACCCATAACAAACTACCCTAACAACCTAGCCATTTGCAAGCCTATAAATAACCCCATTTGCAAGGGAAAAGGGGGGAAAGCTTGAAAAAAGAGAGGAAAAACTTGGCAAAAAAGGAGAGAGAATTTGAGAAGAGAGAAATCAAGGAGAAATCTCCAACTAAAGCAACCAAAGGAAGCTCAGATTAGTGTGGAAACTTAGAGAGGAGAAAATTCAGAGATCAGGCCAGCTCTGGCCATGTTTTCGATGAGCTCCAGCGAGCTCTAGCGGCCACCTCCACTACCAGCTTAGGTATGCCTCGATCAGAGCTCAATTTCCTTCCATTTTAGTTCCCTATGTCCTCCTCCACCTTCCTGAGATGTTTCCAGTAGAGCCTGGTAGCTTCCTTGGCCGGAGTTAGGATTTTGGGGGTCACCAGACCCAATTTTTCGGCAAGGGAGGTGAGGGCACTAATCCAGTGAGTGATTCGTGCCCTGATGAGTGTAGATCGTTTGGTCTGGTTCTCTTCTTGCTCCTCCTCCTCTCTGGAAACCATTCCTCAACCCTGGAAGCCGCTGGAAGCAAGCTGCCGAACACAGCCTCGCCATCGTTGGAGAAGACGACCCTTGGAAGGGGTCAACCGGGCGCCACCTGCCTCGCAGCTCCTCTCCAACCATCGAGACACGTTCTTCTCCTCTCCCCTTGGATTCCAGAAGCCACAAGATCCCGCTTAGAGCCCAGATCGTGCCCCGCAGTCACCATCGCTGGAGCCGACACAAAGCATGATCGGGACGATGAAGAGCGACGCCATTCTTGCCTTTAAGTGGTGGGAAACGCTCCTCTCCGTGCCCTCAGCCCTCTTGGAACCCTAGAACGTCGCACCGCAGCCTCCAGTGGCCTTTTCTTCTCCGGGCCCGTTGTTGGAGTTGCGACGCCGGCGATGTTGGTAGGGGGAGGCCTCCGACCATTGGCTACAAGATCGGAACCACTAGATCTTCCCCCTTTCCTTCCCTCTTGCTCACATGGTGCTTGGATGCCAGATCAGGCATCAGGGAAGCCATGGATGGCTTCCCAGATAGCCGTCGACGGCGAGGTATAGTCGCTGGCAACCGTCGATCCTTTTTTTTTTAAATAAAAAGCTTCTTTTAAAAAACTTCACTTCTTTTCTTTTGTTTGTGTTTAAGTCCTTTTATTTTGCATTTAAGTCCCTACATTAGTTTTTTAATCATTTTAATAATGTTTTTTTTTGTAAAATTGCAGGGTGATCCTTGTGATTTGCTTTTAATATTTCTCAGGCTTTAAAGTTTGACATAAAACCCTCTAATTTAATTTTCATTCACCTTAAGTCCATAATTTGCACATAAAACCCTGAACTTTATTAAAATTGTTTTGGATGAATGATTTTCTGGCATAATTGCAAATTAAACCCTGGAGATTCAAATTTTTACTCAAATGTGCACAAAATTTCATTTTAAACCTAGAACTTTACTAAATTTACATTGAATTCATGTTTTTATGGCATATTTGCATATCAGTCCTAGGAAATTCATGTTTTCATCCATAAGTCCACTATTTTGCAAATTTAACCCTGAATTTCTTCAAAATTACACTAAGCACATGTTTTGCTAGCAAAATTGCAGATTGGACTCTAGGAATCCTGATTTTACAAAAAAAATCAATAGTTTTGCACATTTAACCCCCAACTTCCTTAAAATTGCATAAAATGTGTTTTCTTTAACATTTTTGCTGATTTAACCCAAGAAATTTCAACCTTTACTCAGGCACATGTAATTTTTACACAGAGGCTCCTGAATATTTACATATTTCACCCATGCCTCCATTTCATACATTTTGTTACCCTTTTTTTCATGCATATTTTCTCATACATACTTTCTTGCATCATGCACGCATTTCAAACTTATTTCAAGCTTAGTTTTCACATTATTTTCTGGATTTCTTTCGATTTGCATGATTTTGATTTGATTTGGATTTTCATTGCCCGAGGGCATACATTAACAGGCTTGACAATGCCAACATTGACTTGTATGAGGATTATTTTCTTCCATTTGATTTTCCCAGATTTCATAAGTTTCTACTGTTATGCGAGATGTTTTCCGAATATTTTCGATTTTCATGATTTTCCTCATCACCCAAAGGCATACAGTAAAGTGGCATTTTCAATGCCTACATTGTCCCTCGGATTATTTTCCTTATTATTTCTTTTCTTTTTATTCATTTCTTTGATTTGGCATATTTTTGCATTCATCTTAAGCATGTGCATTCGGATAGACAAGCACACACACACTTGATCATTAGCAAGTAAGAAACCTAGAACGACCAAATTCTTAGGCCGTATGGGGATGCCTAACACCTTCCCCATGCGTAACAAGAATCCTTACCCTTTCTTTGACCCGCAATGGCCAAGTGTTGCATCCATTAGGCATGGAGCACACATGCATTCATTTGTATCATTTTTCTTGCATTCATATGCAATTTGGTTTTCCTCATCTTTCTATTAAAAGACAAGGTGGTGACTCCTTTTCCTTATCCTTTTCTTATCCTTCCTTGGTGTTTCCGAGTCTAGTCTCTTTCTTCGGATTCACCATTTTCATCGTGACCACATCAGGACTCCTCGTGTGTTTCCTCACACATTGGAGTCGTGCAGGGTTCCACCGACATGGTCACACTAAGCTGAGCCAAACTTGATCCTTGGAACAACTATGCATCTTGTACGTGCCTAAGATACGTGCGCCTAGAAAGTGCCCTAGAGCATGCCCAGACAACTAGCTATCATTGCCAATCCTAGGTGTCCAGGGACGAGGAGTGGTAACAAATGACTGAGGGAGGGCAATGTTGGATGAAGGGAGCACACATTACCAAGAAATGTTCGGAAGAAAAAATTAAACTAAAGGAAGCCCCAAGCAAAGTGCGTAAAAGAAGAACATGAAATGCAGCTCAAACAAAAGGCGACAAACACATGAGGGAAACATAAACAAATTCATGGAGTCAAGACTTGGTCAGGTTTGACGTCTCGTGGTACCTAATGGACACATGCATCTTGGACGTGCAATCCGGGCACGCACTCAGAACAGAGCTCAGACCGTCATCCTTCATCACAAATCCCTCATGCAAGACATGCATTACTAATCTACGAAAACATCCAGGAAGCAAGAAGGAACATATGGCATTGGAAAAGCGCCGAGCAATCAAAACGAGAAGCACTGTAGTCTCCTCCCCACCTTCCCCTTCCTTTGTCAGTTGTCACGAGCTTCTCCCATCATGACGGTAGCTGGAGCTGAGGTCGGGGCTCAAGGGTGGTGGAGGATGTTTGAGGGGATGCTAGAGACCACACGGAAAGTGGCGAAAACCAAGGTGAAGAGTCCAACTCCTCCACCCACCTTTGTCACCGACGTCACGACCGTCGGAGTCCAACTAACCATGCGAGGGAGCCAAGGACTCAGGCATAGCTCCGAGGTGATAGGAGGGTTAGAGTGGAAGAGGAGGGTGTCGTGGGATGATCGTGGTCAAGAATTCAATGGCCATAGGCCTCATGCTAGCGCTCGCCATTCGTCGAGGAGGGAGGTGGTGAATGCAGCAAAGCAAGGAGAAGAACGGTGGGAAAACATTACGAGAGTACCAAACTATTGCCACTAAATTATCCTCTGAAGGAAAGGGGTGCAAAGGATACCTGTGATAGCCGATCGTCCTTCCTTCGTGCCGACGATTGAACTCCGGTGGGATAGCTTGAGAAGGTAGTCCAAAGGTTGAGGATGGGTTTGGGAGGCTCGAAAGCATTCAAAGGGTGGTTGGGATCCTTCCCCAATCTGGAGGAAAGCTAGCTAGGAGTGGGTTCAAGCGCTTTGGTTTCTCCTCTCTGACCTTTTTCTGATTCTTTGGTGGTGATCAGGCTCTCTTTAGCTCACTCGCAACTAATCTCTATGTGTGGCGATTATGGGGAGGCTCAGGTTTTTGGTGGAGTAGCTCGCATGCATGGAGATCAACGGGGTGGCATGACAGCAAAGGAGATGTCAAGGATGCAAATGGAACATCGACACCGTCTCAGAGGTGGCGTGCAATGAGACCACCGGTGAGGCTGTGGCAGGGCTACGTGAGGTCGTGACAGGGTGTGGTAAGGCTGTGGTAGGGCATGGTGGTTGCAGGGATGTCAGGCATGTTGGTAGCCAAGTCGTTGTGTGTGATGCTGTCGCTCGTACGACGTACGAGGTATGTTGAAAGCGATTGGCTGGGCAACGCATGCCTGGCTGTCCTGGCTCTTACACGCACCTGGGCCGCACTACCGAGCCACGCATCCCATTGGGCCAGAGCACACTGGCTAGATTTCTAGTATTGGGTTGGGTGTCTAGGGTTTGTTTTAAGGTAAGTTGATGGTTTTAGGTTGGCTTGGGTTTATGGGATTGGTTTGGATAGGATCGAGTCTAATGTCTTGTTGCATTCCCCGTGGGGTCTGTCTGCCAACATTGACCAAAAACTGGGGTGTCTACACCTCTCATTCCAATATTAAAACATCTCCACCCCTTACCAAACAAAACATAGCTCATTCATCTCATGACTATTACTTTAGTTAAGAGGTTGCAAGATCGAATCCCAATAGATACAGAACTTTAAAAGAAAACCTCTTCCCCCTCCCCTCGGTTGCCCGTTGTTGCCCGTTGTTGCCCTTCCCTTACACATGTTTCACTCCCCTTCCCCACATCACCCATCACCGCCCTACCCTCGCACCCATTACAATTCCATCCCCCTACCACTCGCCTATACCGTCGTCACCCTCCCCTTCACCATCGTCCATCCTATCCATCGCAAACCTCTCCTCCATCCATTCACATTGCCACTACCATGACCCACAAGACCCTCACTGCTGATGTCATCACACCCCACCCCTCCCCTTCCTCCTCAAGCACCATAGCATTCCCAACTACAGCACACGATGTCCTCCCTCCTCCACCATCGTCCTTTACCTAAACATCTATAGAAACATCCTTTCTCACTACTATTAACTATGACAGTGTAACCAATGTTAGGGGGAAGCTTGGGAGAAAACCTAAGCCACAATCCCAAATACTGAAACTAAAACTTAAAAAAGAAGTAACAATGGAACAAAATAAGAAGTATGAAACTGAAACTAAACTAAAATTAAAACTAAAGCGTTACAAATCAAAATTGCCAAATCAAAAGGTATATTAAAGTATGAAACTAAAACTAAAACTAAATTTAAAACCAAAACGTTACGAATAAAAAAAAACTGAAATTGCCATATAAAAAGGGATATTAATGTGATTCAGTTTTTTTTGGGCAATTCAAATTTTTTTTATTGATAGTGGCAAGAGTACAAAATAATGATACACCTCAAATTGAGGTTATGGACCCATCAATCACTAGTCTAAGAATTAGTCTGAAAAACATTGTCTCCAAAACCCATGCCATTGGGAAAAAGAAGAGGAGAAAAAGATTAACTTGTACTCCTTCTAGTCCTTAAACTAGGAACTTCTCATCTACCAAAATTATCGATACCCTTTAACATTGTAGGAAGCTCAATGAAATTGTGATACATCTCATTACATTGTCACCTACCACCCTCCTTTGCCAAAAAATCCACTACATTATTTCCTTTGCAGTAGCAATGTGAAATGTTGAAGGAAAACCTCTTTAAAATGCATCACCACAAGATGTTGCATTTCAAGCTAACATTAATCTTATTGTGTAACGACCCGCTTTGCTACCAACACAAATACATTAGTCTAAATAATTTTAATAATAATTAAATGCTAAATTACAGAAAATTAAAGGCTAATTTAAAAGCATTTAACAACCAAGAAGCTGTGTGTACGGCCACAAGACCCCGACTATATGCACTAGACTAACCAACTGCTGCTAGCCTGCACTAACCAAAACCACACAAAGCACGCATGAGTGACCAGAAAGTCACCTAGCACACACCTTACGAAAAACCTGGAAAACAAAATCAAGTTTTCTCTTTTAAAAAAATTTTGAAATCATTTTCACCAAATCCATCAAGTCTCATTTCCAAAAACATTATGTCTTTTCTTTTGAAGTCACGAGCACATGGGAAATCATTTGTATAGCAAAACCAGGCCTTACTAGTCAAAATAGCCAAAACATGAGCCATCTTGGTCAAAACCTCAGCTGCAGGCCACATTGGCCAAAACCACAACCACACTAAGTTATGTTGCCCAACGCTAAGCAATTAACTCTAGCCACAAGTAGCCATCTAGGTGCACTGCACTGCACTTCTGTCTAGAAGTCCTTCCACCTGGAGAATCCTCATAAAGCCAACTCCAATTGGGAAGGTTGTCCTATCATTTAGGATGCTACCAGCAACGGGGCATGTGCAATACCCACTCTGGCCAACACCATAGGGTCCTCCAGATTGGTGTCCTCCACATACCATCCAGACAGTGGAAGTGTCTTGCCTCCACAAATGGTAGTATCTCGAGCCTCAGTGTCCAATGACAATTGAAGTATCATACCCCTAGGTCCAAACAACACCTCAACCTACGGACTTCAACCTCAGCCTCGTGAACGACAGTCAGGGAATCTCATACCTTTGAGACTAAACGAACACTCGCCTACAGTATCATGGTCTCCGACCTCAACTTGGGTGACACACTTGACCACTCAAGAATGTCATCATGATCCCTAGTCTAAGTAGCACAGCCCACGATGTCTTAGCCCACACATAGAAAACACAAAAATCCTTTTTCCAAAATGGGTTATATCTCTTGAAAACCATTTTCAAAATCATTTTATATCTTTCAAAGAAAAAACACAACTGACACATCAAGCGTCCACCATTGACCACCACCAAAGGCCTACAACTTGCCTCAATATAGGAAACACAAACCAATCCAGCAAAATCATTAAAATCTCATTTATAAATCAAACATGGGCCTAGTTCGGCACACCAAGCAGAAACAGTCAACCGAACATGGTTCAGAAACCCAAAACAGTAGACCAAATTTAGAACAAAAGACCGAAAATCCTTGATCTGACATACCGAAATTAATCGGTCGATTGAACTAGTCGATTGGCCAACATCCAAGGTCTAATTTGGTAAACCAAATAAATTTGATCAACTGAAATAAGGCCCAGGGGACCTATCTAGCAGCAAATCAGCATACTGAAATCAAAACTGAAAAATGGCCCAAGCCCTAGCCCACTCGATCGCCCAAGTGGGAGTGAGGGGCGGACCTACTAAACAAAATCCACAATTCATGAATAAAACACAAGATATAGACGCTTGAGTCTACTCCTAAACAACACAAGAATCACACGAATCCATGCATTAGAGCTCAATATATAAATTCACAAAGACATAAGGATCAAAATGACCCAAAAGCCACCACTCATGAATACGTCATTAATGGTCAATAAATCATCATAAATTCACAATAAATTAAAGAAACATAAATTTACCTAGATTTCATGCATTCCAAGGATTTTCTACAAATTTCATGCATTTCTACAAGAAATATGAGGTGCGCAGCTCACAACGATCATCGGTGACTCTCACCCAACTCCGACGACCACGACAACCTCTAACCGACCACGAGCACCGTCTCGAGCTCCACGTGCCTTCAAGACGATGATCGAAGCTTCACAAGCTGGCCCAAAGCCAAAGCTCCTCTCTCTCTCTCTCTCTCTCTCTCTCTCTCTCTCTCTCTCTCTCGCACTGACAGGAGAAGAGGGGAAGAAGGAGAGATGGTGGAGGGGAAGGAAGGAGGGAAGGGAGGAGGAGTGGAGTTGGGAGAGGTGGAGGGGAAGGCGGTGCGCTCGGGGAGGGAGAAGGGAAAGAGTGGTAGAGGAAGGAGAAGAAGGTGGCATGGTGGGGAAGCTCAGCCCATTCTCCTCTCTTATACCCGCAGGAGGCGTTAGAAACATGCATGCATGGTAACCATTCAATGCATGCACCTCTGCATGTCTACCAACCACCATCCAACACTCAGCATAGGGCCAACTAGCACAATTCACCTGCACACTCCACACACACAACCACACACAAAAACTACCATAGGATCACAGTTCCACACACAAATGAATAGGGCACACAACACCATAGCCAGGCACAAAGCCACAGAATCACAAAATTACAGAAATGGCCTTGCACCAGTAACATCCGTTCATTATAAAATTCATTAAAAATAATCAAATGAATTTTTGGGTGTTACATCCTAACCATCTTACAAAAGCAATTCACCCTTGAATTCACTGGTAGGCGAAAAGATACGAATACAGGGCTAGGATGGCATCCTCGCACTCCCACGTGGCCTCCTCGACTCCATGATACCACTATCACACAAGAACAAATGGAAGCATCTTGTTCCGCAACACCTGCTCTTTCCGATCAAAGATTTAGACAAAATCCTCCACAAAGAACAAATCCTATTAGAGCACCTCCATTTGAACTGGAATCACTTGAAATGTGTCAACCAAACACTTCCTCAACATGGAGACATGGAATACGTCATGCACAGACGACAACTCTGGTGGTAACTCAAGCCTATAGGCCACCTCGCCAATACTTTGTGTGATCTGGTACGGCCCAATATAACAGGCACTCAACTTGCCATGCTTCTTGAACCTCATCACGTCCTTGGTTAGTGACACCTTCAAGAACACATAGTCTCTCACTAAAAACTCTAGCAGTCGCTACCTCTGATCAACATAGTTCTTCTATCGACTCTATGCAACCACTAGTCTGCTACAGATCAAATCTACCTTATCCGCATATAACTACACAATCTCAGGACCAAACAACTGATGTTCACCCACTTCACTCCAGCAAATAGGCAATCTGCATGTCCTACCATACTATACTTTGTACGGCACGATCCCAATGCTCAAGTGATAGCTGTTGTTGTAGGTAAACTCAACCAATGACAGGTAGTCCTCCTAGCTCCTATACAGATCCAAGGCACAAGCTCTAAGCATATCCTCTAGCGTCTAGATGGTCCTCTTTGTCTGACCATCCAATTGAGGATGGAAAGCTATATTGTAGTTGAGCATCGTACTAAAAGCTTCTTGTAGAGTCCTTTAGAATCTTGAGGTAAACCTTGTGTCTCTATCAGACATAATGGATACAGGAACACCATGCAATCAAACAACCTCTGACACATACAACTCTGCTAGTCGGTGCATCGGAAGATTCACCCAAATAGCCAAGAAATGAGTGGACTTGGTTAGCCGATCGACGATCACCCACATGGTGTCCTTCGTCCTCTGAGTATGTGGCAAATCAATCATGAAATCCATAGAAATGTGTTCCCATTTCCACAAGGGATGTCCAAAGGCCCTACAAAGTCCCTCCAAGTCTTTGGTGCTCTACTTTGACCAACTAGCAAGTTGTGTACCTCGCCACGTGGTCTGCAACATCTCTCTTCATGCTAGGCCACCAAAAGCTCCTCTTCAAGTCCTGGTATATCTTCGTACTCCCTGGGTGAATGGTATTCCTTGACCAATGAGCATCATCCAGCAATTTCTACCTAACCTCCTCATGTTAAGGCACATACAAGTGCAAATCATATCTCAACTCTCCATATGCTCCAATAGAGAAAAGAGACTCTCCGCTAGCCTCCAACTTCTCAAAGATAGCCTGAACAAAAGGATCCAGCTTTTGATAGGCGACAATAAATTCCACCAGCTTGGGCCCAACAGATAGGTAGGCCACCCAAGCGTTAACCGTTCCTCGAGCTTGACTTCTAGGCCTGCAACCTACTAGATCCTCCAGTATAGTCCACTCCATGATCATCAGGCTCACCATTACGTGCGTATGCCGACTCAAAGCATAAGCAACCACATTGGCCTTCCTAGGGTGTTAGAATAGACTAAAATCATAGTCCTTTAAATACTCCATCCAATGATATTGCCTCAAGTTGAGGTCCCTCTGAGTGAAGATATACTTTAGGCTCTGATGATCGATGAAGAACTCAAACTATTCTCCATATAGATAGTGTCACCATAACTTAAGCACAAATACCATGGCAGTTATCTCTAGATCATGGGTCGAGTAGTTCTTCTTGTGATCCTTCAACTAGCGAGAAGCATAGGCTACAACATTGCCATGCTGCATCAGAATACAACCCAACCCCACACCACTAGCATCACTATACACCATAAAGCCACCACTTCTAAAAGGCAGAGTCAACACGAGAGTAGAAACCAAACGAGCCTTGAACTCATTGAAGCTCGCTTCATAGTCATGGGCCCAACTGAACAGGACTTTCTTCTTAGTCAACTCTATCAAAGGCGTGACTAAGGAGAAGAAATCCTTGATGAACCTCTGATAGTAGCCCACCAGACCCAATAAGCTTCGGATCTCCATTACTGTCCTGGGTCTCTCCCAACTACTCACTGCCTCCACCTTAGTAGTATTTACTCTGATGCCTTCTCTAGAAAATAAATGGCCAAGAAACATAACCTCGCTTAGCCAGAACTTACACTTGAAGAACTTGGCATACAACTGATGTCACCTCAAAGGATCCAACACTGGCCTTAAATGTAAGTCTCCACATCTGGAGAATAGACCAGCACATCATCCACAAATACTACAACAAACTGATCTAGGAAAAGACTAAATATCTTGTTCATTAAGTCCATAAATGCAGCCGGTGCATTGGTTAAACTGAAGAACATAAGCATAAACTCATAATGCCCGTACTACGTCCGAAAAGTAGTCTTTTGAATGTCCCAGTCTCGTATCCTTAACTAATGATACTCTGACCTCAAATCAATCTTTGAAAATACCGAAGTAGACTACAACTGGTCGAACAGGTCATCAATACAAGGCAAGAGATGCTTGTTCTTCACCGTGATTTTATTCAACATTTGGTAGTCGATACACAATCGAAGCAAACCATTCATCTTACGGACGAATAAGACAAGCGATACCTATAGAGAGCCACTAGGCTTGATAAAACCCTTGTTTAGTAACTCCTACAACAAGATCTTGAGCTCACTCAGCTCTGTTGGTGCTATATGGTAAGGAGGCTTCGAAAGAGCACAAGATCGTGGAACCAACTCAATTGAGAACTCTACTTCCCTATAAGGTGGCATGTCAGGCAAATCGTCAGGGAATACATCAGGATAGTCACAAGCTACAGAGATATTGTGAACATCCAACTCAAGAGAAGTGAAGATAACTATACTAACTAAATACTCCACACAACCCTTAGCTAGCGACTTATAAGCGTTTATTGCCAAAATGATAAGCTTAGGCTTATCCTAACACACACCTTGCACAAAAAAGTCACCATCTCTGGAAAACCCAAAATATACCCTTCTCCGAGTACAGTCTATCAAAGTGGACTGCTGCACCAACTAGTCCATACCAAGCATCACATTGTGCTTCTGTATGTCCATAATGATAAGGCTAGCATCGAACTCTCTGCCATTCAACGTCAAGCCAACAAATCGTAGATACTTCCAAGTTAAATTGTGCTCCCCCAGCGGCATCACCACATTGAGATGAAAGACCAATCGAACCAGCCTATCCTCCATCTCTACCGCAAAAGACTTAAAGACATAGGAAAAGAAACTCCTTGAGTCAAACAATACCTTGGCCATCCGACCCATCACAAGAAAAGAACCTAAATGGTCAACCAAGCGATGATAGTGGATCGACTTACAATGCTGATTTTGTAAGGTGATCAACTATCACCCAAACTGTATCATGGTCCAGAGGTGATACGCATGACAATACATCCAAAAAATAAATAAAATTACAGTGATTTTGATACATATAGAAAATGACGTTTTTGTCCTTCAACTTTCCTTTGTTTCTTCCAACTTTCAATACTTTGGTCTTCGTTCTCTCCATTTTTGAAGCTAGCCATCTACCTTGCTTCCATGTCTCTTCCTATATCTTTTTCCTTTGAAATATCCATTTTTTTTTGCTAAACACAATTCTCAAATATAGGAATTAAAGTATAACAACAATTTTTGTTATCATCACAATTTATAGATAATATTTTCCAATACCATAGACCCCCACCTTGTGAGGAGCAATTCCGTCTTGAAGTCCTCTCACCTGGAGAACTCTCACAAAGCCAACTCCACATGAGAAAGTTATCCTATCATTGAAAATGCTACCAGTAACGAAGCACGTGCAATCCTCTCATACTCATTGTTATCATAAAAAACTTTCAATAAATGAAAATAAAGAAAAAATATAAAATCTCAAAACCATCATTATAAAATAGACGATTTTGCTAATTCAAAATCAACATTTAATATAAAACATGATATGTATTATTAACGATAAATGATAAATGACTTTAAATAGCAAAAGTAAGATGAACCTCACCCGATAATTTACCTATATATACACAACACACATATTTCCTTGTGAGGATATTGTTGGAACATGGTTTTTGTCATTAATAGAAATGAATTGAAACTTTCAATGGGAAAAGTGGCACTTGTAGAAGACCCTTACATAATTTTTTGTGTAGCCCTTACATTGAATGTTTTTCCTCCAATCTACTATTACGAAATAAGCTAAATTTCCAATCTACTATTACTAAATTTCCAAGCTAAATTGTGCTCCCCCAGCGACATCACCACATTGGAAAAAACTAACTTTGGAAATTTAAGATGATAGACCTCACATACATACACAGTCGGTATTGTCCATTTAAGAATAAGAAATCATTTCACTTGCAGTTAAAAGGAGATTTCTGGCCGTTGTGTTACGAACGAAGAGACTCATACATACTGTAATACTCATGACAGATGATGAAGGCATATTACTTAAAAAACAACAAATGGATAAAGAAGGTTTTCGCCAAAGACACCTACTATATGATATACTCGACTCCTTGGTCGAGGTCGAAGGTCGAGATATCTAAGACTGAGAGATATCAGATCTTAAAAGTATGAGACTCCTTAATTATCATCTCAAGACTAAAGTTGTAGTCTGCTGATTAAAGTGTTTTGTAGCATGATAGGAAAATATGATACTCCTTTTGTTGTGAACATTGAAGTTCAGGTGTCGTCAGGTGTTCAAAGAAACTTCACCACTACACTAAATGACTACAGACAATTTGAACATACATATAGGATGAGCAATATTTTAATAAGGTAATATCCAGAACTTGGTCAAAATTGGTATGATTTCATTTCCTGATCATATTTTCCTTTCCAAATAAAGAAACACTGCAAATCCATTTAGAGCAACAACGAGCACTCAATCGTTACCAATCTAGTACCATTCAAATCTTTCTATGAAGGGAAAAAAGGGACCAAACGATTTCACTTAAAAGACATTTGAATGTGAACAGTCGATGATACTCTCAAAGGGGAAATTTTCACAAAGAAACCAAAGTGAATATACATCCTGAATAGCTCCCTCGAAGAAACCCAAATCACATTAATTTTAGATTGCTTCATACAGATTTTACAGCTTGTACAGCAGATCCTAGTAGCTGCAGCACTTCAGCAAGAAAGACGCAAGTACATTTAGTCCTGAAATACAATTTATACTGATCATCAAGAAATAAAGTGAGTACAACTACAATCCTTCCAATCATAGACAAAGAATGGATAGAAGAACGCTAAGGACTAAGAATGCTCTACATCATCCAGTAAATTCAAATTTTAAGACTCCCGGAGGCAAAATTTTACACCAGCACTCTGCAAAATTGAATAAAAATATTAATAAACAAGAAAAATAGACCAGCGCTGGATAATAGCACAAGCAACAGTTAAATTTTAGAATAATCTTATAGAATACAGACTCCTAATCAATTCAGAAAGAAATCCATAAACATATTAATAAGCTTACAGTATTAGTATAAATATTGGACTCAGATGTTGGCACTTGGCAGTCACATTATTTGGTACCCACACATATTTGCCTTATTCCATATTACCTACATCAAAAGAAATTCATTAGACACAGTACAGTTGGCTTATCATTTTGGTTTCAAAAATAATACCTATTCAATGAAGTATTTTGGATATTTTTAAGTGGGGCACGAAGACCACTGGCACGAGAACCGTTCGAAGTATATCTGAAGGTAGATATTACTGAAACAAATCTTTTCATTGATTCCTCTGCTATGCCAGAATATCGGTCCAAATGAGTTATGTCGCAGTGCAAATTCTCACCTTCAATAGACAACAGCTCATTAGGTTAGAGTTCACTGCAACCCAAAACATCCCTAATTGTGTGCTTCAGATTGTATCAAAAGCATCAAAAATTCAGTTGTTTAAGAAATCAATCAGATCTGATATAGAATACCAACACAACAGTAGGCTTATTCTACAATATCACCTTGCTTCCATTGTCATTTATTCAACCAGAAAAGTTCTATATATTACTTAAAACTGTGACACAACAGTAAACTCACAACAGTCAGCCACTGAATATGGCAAAATGGAGAAAATTTTACAGCTCATAAATACAAGCTTTCTTGTTGATGATGGAGGAAATTTACAGCCCCTAATTGTAAACCAGTCCATTGATAATATCTATCCTGGAGAGGTGATTGGTGGTCTGCAAATGCCATGCAAGCCACATGCTAAGCTATAATATGGTCATTGACACATCCTCCACTAAGATCACTCTATACTGGAGAATCCTCATGAAACCATGATGTTAACCAGCAATGAAAAACTCCAAAGACAATGAGCTCATTATGTGATATCATATACAAAGGAGCATATAATGTTTTTATATCAAATTAATATATGTGACAAAACCTAGTATAACCAATTTCTCTAACCAAAGTTTCAACTTTTTTTCTTTTTTATTTTTTTTACTTTTTTGCTATTTACACCATTGAGGACTAGTTATCAGGCAAAACATGATAAATTGCACCAGATAGGATTGAATAGTATATACTGTTATGAGAAAATGATAATTACATACCTTCACCAATTAGGGTTACAAGCTTACATATAGGCAGTGATCTTATATCCTTATACCCATCTAATATCCACCTATCTATCATGACTAAAGATGATGAATATGAGCCACTCATCTCAACATGAATTAGTGTAAGCCAATCATCATAACACTTTCCCCTAAGTTGAAATATATATATCAATCATACCAAACTTATTACAACATCTATCAAAACCAAGACCGAGAAACTTTCTAAAGAGATCTACAGTGATGAACCAAGCGAACAAAAGGAGTAACAATCAGGTGACTAAGAATAACCTCTCTAACAAAGTAGCAGTTAACCTCAATATACTTCTTCCTCTCATGAAACACAGGATTATGAGAGATATGGATGGCTACCTGGTTATTAGAATACATACGCAAAGGATCAGAATAAGTGTGACCTAAATCCTACATCAAGATGCATAACCACTTAAGCTCACAGATAATTAAAGCCATGTCTTAGTGTTCTACCTCAACACTAGACCTCAAACCCTTGCTTGTTTCTTGCTATGCTATGTAACAAGATTTCCACACAAGTATATGCAATAACCAAATGTAAAACGTCTATCACCTTTATCATTTGTATAACCAATATCTGAATAAACCTCAATACGTATGTGACCATGTTGTACAAATAGGAGTCCTTTTCCAGGAGACCCCTTTACATACTCAAGTATCCCAAAAGCAGCAATAAAGTGGATCCCTCTGAGTTTAGCCATAAACTAGCTACAAATACCTACTACATAAGCAATGTCAAGATAAGTCACTGTAAAGTTGATCAACTTACCAATCAAACGTCTATACATGGATACATAAAAAAATCCTCAACCCAAAGACCAAGCCCTATTTGCATAGGTGTAGTGGCTGATTTGTCCCCAAGTAATCCAATCTCCTCCAAAAGATCCCTTGTATACTTCCTTTAGCACTAGGAACCACCCTGATTGCTCCTAGCAATCTCAATGCCTAAGAAATAACAAAGTTTACTCATGTCTTTCATTACAAAATGCTTCTACAACTGTAACTTTGTGTTATCTATTCTCTCAATGTCACTACCAATAACAATAATGTCATCAACATATATAGGAAGAACTATAAAACCTATAGATCACTATCTTACAAATACTGAATGGCTTGCATGACTCTTCTAAAAATCATATGTAGAAACAAAGCTAAACTTGTCAAGCGAAGCTTTAGAACTCTATTTGAGATTATAGATTGCCTAATTGAACTTGTTACAAGATCATCATAAGGCAACATACCAAAGAGATTTCTCCGTATAAACTGCCTCTACAAGATCATCATAAGGAAAGACATTCTTGACATCAAGTTAATACATAAACCAGTCCCAATTCAAAGCAATAGAGGAGAACTCAGAAAGCACTAATGCGAGCAACCAAGAAAAAGATATCAAAGTAATCAACTCCATAAGTCTGTGTAAAGTAATTTACCACAAGACAAGTTTTGTACTAATCCACTTATCTATTAGCCAAATACATAATCATAAAAACCCATCAACGAGCAACAACAACAATGATAACAGTAGAAGGAACAAGAGTCTAACTACCTTTAAACGTAAAGCAAATATCTCCTCATCCTTGGCAACTTTCTACTCCAAGATAGCTAAAGGCTCTTTATATGACCTAGGTACATTCACACAAAAAAAAAAGATACAACTAGTTGATAGCTAAAAATGCCTAAAAGGCCATAAAAAATAGTATCAGCAATCGGATGCAAAGAGCAAGACTATATATCTTTCCTATGCACAATAAGCATATCAAGATCCAAAGTTAATGAGGAAGAACTTGCTATAGAGGATATAAAGCACTTAGGGGGTTGTTTCCTAAGTAGTTGGAGTAGAAAATGGAATAAAAAAACAACATTGGTGGGTAACAAGTGAACACCCGACCATATCCACTGGAAGCAACAAGTGAACACTCATTTATGGTTTTAATCTCATTACATTTTATTATTATCTTACGACTTTTTTAACATTCCAATGTTATTTAGTTATTTCAATGTTTAATTGAGTTTAGAATGGATACATTAACGTACAATTGCATATAACAATATATAATAGCAAGGGAAAAATTAAGAATATATGTTTTTTTTCTTATTTTATTAATGACACCTAGACACCCCAACTTAACGCCAAGGCGACTTGGCACCTTAATAAATATAATGAGAGCAAAAAGAATGGTATCGTGCCTCTCATTGATAGCTGAAAAAGAAGTATAACGATGTTTACCCAATTGACAAACTTCACATTCTATAATAGGAGATGTAGAGCCAAAAAAAGGTAAAAGTTGTTGTAAACTACGGGTCGAAGAATGACCAAGGGTGTGTTTGAGGTGACAAATAGGAGAGATCAACTTTTGAATGATTTGCTAAAAATCAACTTTTGACATGAATTATGAAAGCAAACTTCTGTGGAAAATAATAGAAGCTTGTTTGGTAAAATAATGTCCCATTCTAGATTCTGATTTACTATTTATGTCAAAAGACAAAAATACCTACCAACTCATGGTCTGCCCTTCCCCCTCTCTTTACACACCCTCTCTCTCTCGTCCCTCCTTTCACCAGCAACAACCCTAGCTACCCTCTCTCTCTCTCTCTTTCTCTCACCCTAAATTAACCCCATCCAATCTACCCTTCCCCTACACATCCTCTATCTTGCCCCTCCTTCCATCACCAACAAACGTAAACATCCTCTCTCACGCACCCTACATTAACCACGTTTGATCTACACTTCCCCCTTCCCCTACAAACCCTTTCTCTATTACCCCTCCTTCCACTAACAACCCTAGACATCCTCTCTCTCTCTCTATCACCATCGTTGTTAGATGTTCACTGTTAGATGAGATCTATAGAGAAAGCTTCTCGTCGTTGCCAAGTCTTGAAAAGGGAAAAGGAGAAGGAAAACTGTAGGAGATCGTTTTAGAATTTTATGGCAGAAACAATGGCTTTTTACTGTAAATTAGAAAAAACGTGGGATATTTTGAGTGTTTTGTTGGGAGAAATGCCTGCTTCTGCCAAAAGCGAAGAAACCCTTCCTTCTACGTATACCTATATTTTCAAAATCCAAAAAGCAAGCAACTTCTCCTAGAAACAGCAACATGATGGCTCGTTTGGGATGACTTCTATGTATTTCCAACTTCTCCCAGAATCTAGATCTCAAAAGCAATCTAGTAGTAGATCTAAACGCACCTCAAGTCCATAATGCCAATGAAGGAAGGAGATTCTAGTAGTTGCAGTAGTAAATAATGAAGGGAAGTCATCCAAATAATAAAGACCCGTAAGCTCAATCCTAGTAGCAATCCTTTTCCTCATGCACAAGTCTTGAAAACAACAAGAAATAAGCCAAAACATTTTAGAGTACAGGTAACGATACTAATGGAAAGGAGACTAGTAAATTAGGTACAAAAAAAACATTATTCGTGATGAGGTTAGAAAGGGTAGTATGTAACGGCCTAAATTTGGAAATAGTGTTTTAGTCAGATATTTTATATAAAGTTTAGATGTGTTAGATATTGAGACCTTTATTATCCAACGTTAGACGCATTCTTGGCAACGTCTTATGCCTGAATAGTAGATTTCTAACCATGTTAGTTTTTTTGTGGTTGAATGGTTATGTTAACCCTCGTGGAAGTCTTGAAGGTTTGCTCTAGACTGTAGAGGTTGTTAACATACTTTAGTGGCTGATATTTGTTTGTACGAACCACATGAATGGAGAGCAGTCATGTGGTTTAGTTTTGTGCTCATGGTTTTCTTCTTTCCCTTTCTTCTTCCTCATTGGGGCTTACTTCTCCTTCCATCTTCTTCTTCTTCTCCATCACTCCTTTTAACGAGAGAGAGTGTCGAAGAGATAGGTGAGGATTGAGAGGATGAGGGAGAAGAAGAGAGGGAGAGATGGCTAGGACAGGAGGGAGAGCTCACCACTGCCATCGCGCCACCGTTGCTATCCTAAGGAGGAGATACAAAGCTTGTCGTGGCCATGGAGAAGGTGTGCCGCCCACCATTCGACATCATCGAAGAACGATACACGTTCCATAGACCTGCTTTTATTTCTTAACTGAAATCCTAAGTGTATGATAGTATATGGATGATTATAGTAATTTTTAAAAGATTTATTGTACATTTATAAAGTATTTATGGCCAGATTTATGACTAGAGGTGAATAATGCCTATGTGTGTTTTCTTGTGATCCTATCAATAGACCATTGTGTTTCTTGTCCCAAATCATAAAGCTCGTTGAGATCTTCGATTAGGTATATGATTTGCATTTTATGGTTGAGCGTGTGGTACGCCCTTGATTCGCATCTTGGCCGAAAGTTTAAGTGTTTTGTTTTAAGTTTTGTTATGTAATCGCCTGACTCAACATACCGATCACGGTTTGATATGTCGATTTTGGCCATTAGTTTGCCCTGAGCCCTTATTTCGATATACCGAATTGGTTTGGTATATCGAATGTGTTCTTAGGTGCGTATTCTAAACCCTAGGTTGATCAACTAATTTACATCGATGTGTCAAACCAAGCCCAGATTTCAATTGATCAATTGTGATTCAGTCTACCGAATCAGGCTTGGACCCATTCTTTAAGTGTTTTATGTTTTGATACATACATACATACATACAGTCATACATACATGCATCATGCATTACATACATACATACATACATAAATCTTAGGGAAATAATTACACTGACACGATAGTGATTAGGATAATTATTAAAATGATTATAGAAATTACCTAAAATGAATTAACAAAATTTCACTTAAGGTGTAATTAGAATAAAAGACGATATGACTTAATAATTCTAAGTTACTCCCTTAATGGCTTAGAATAGACGATAAAGATTGTGATGTTATCCCTAAGTCTAGATATTAGTTTAATTTTGGATAAGGTGTACTAAATGAGATATTCAATGACACTATTTTGAGCGTTGTGAATTTGAACTACGGATTGTGCTGGTGTTTGATCTTATAGGTTAAATAAAACCTTAAGACCATTATCTGACTTTTGTGTGGGTCTTTTGAGAGGATTCTTACATTTTGAAGACATTGTCATTTTTTGGAGTTTTATTATTTCCAAATGATTTTAAATGCCATGAATGTTTTAAAAATTGGTTTTCAAAGGATTCTAAGAAAATAAAATATGAATTTTGATGGTATTTCATTGTACAGTATTAAGTGGTATTTTGAGATGATTTTCGAAATGTTTTCAAAAATGATTTCAAAGGAGTTTGATAGGAAATGCATCGATTTGCAAAAATTTTGAGAAAATATTTTCCAACGTTTCTATTATGAAACCAAGAGACTAAGACAAATGTTCGTCAGATCCTAAAGATATGCTACTCCTGAATTGTCATTCACAAGGTTGAGGCTAAGGTCACCTGGTTGAGGTATCAACTGGACTTAAAGGTATGATACTCTACTTATTCAAGGTGTCGAAGACCCAAGGTACTGTCTAAACTTAATGTATTGTGATAGCAGAACAAGGAAGTATGAAATCCCTAAATAGTTACATGATACGTCATATAGTCCAGGTACTGAGATTATTGATGTTGACAAAGCCTAAAGACGAGTAAACATCAAGAACTCAAGCACTGAGACTGTGACTGTGCTAGTACTACAAGATCAAGGAGTGGAAAACCAGGATTACCTTTAATACTGATGCTGACTGAGTTTGTAATTGGAGTCCCCAAATGCTCGACACCAAGAGGCGACAAAAGACGCACCCAGTGTGTGTGATATGTGAGACTACAATCGGAGCGGTTAGACTCCTATACAAGGTGGTTCACCGCGACAGTGCAGTTGAAAAGAGCAGAAGCCTCCAGTAACTGCTTGTGACCAGTATCAGTTGCTTGATACCAAACAGCACGACACATTGTAAAGAAACCTTCTAAAAAGTTAGACTTGAGACGAATAGTTGTGATTGTCCATAGCAGTGTGATTAAAAGAAGCAAAAGTCTTCAATAATTGCTTGTGGCCAGTGTTTATTAAGGATTATATTGTTTATGTCTGTGAGTGGCATTGTGGTTTTTGAAGTATGAATTTGTGTCAATTTTTGAAATATGATTTCTATGTGTTTGAACAGAGGCTCTATATTTGGTGTGATGTTTTGGTATGATTGTGAACTTTAGCAAAAGTAACCATTTTAAATGTACATAAAGAATTTAAAAAGAGTATGCAAATAGTTTTGAAAAGGAAAAAAGAAAAATTTCAAAAAGCATGGTTTTTCAAGATTTTACAGCTTATTGGGCAAATGCCCTTTCGTGGTGTTGTGACATCTAAATGGAATGTCTATACTTGATTACCCTCGATAATGATTGCCGAGCCGTTTAGATAAGATGTGTTGAGTAATCATTTAGAGTAATCACTCATGTGTGTTTATTTTAATGTTTTCCACAGATACAGAATAAGAGTAAGAACTTACTAGTGTACATAAAAATAGAATCACCCGACCATACATCAAGAGAGTTTAATAAGTTAGTAATTTAATTTTATTTCAATTAATAGTGTTTTTATTTATGTAGTTTATAATTAGATTTAGTTTCATAGCTAATATAATTGGAAAAAAAATGTATAGCTAGGATAGAAGTAACAACTTGTGAGTCATTACATAGTAACAACTCTCAAACCACACACACGGACAACGACCCATCAACAACAAAAACAAATGACATGTTGGTGTGCCTAACTAAGGATGCAAGAAAAGAAGTCCCCACTCATATGTTGATTCGCACCAGTCAGTCACTTACCTTTGGAATTCTGAGATGCCAAGAACACACGACCTAAGGTGCAGTCTAAAAAGGCAAGTCCAACTTCAAGATTAACAATCCATGACATCAAGGCAAAGTCAACATGAGCAGCAAACACATCAGTAGGAGCACTACTAGAAAGCGCAAGTTTCATATAGGGACAACAAAATGATGCATAGATCTGACAAAAAAAGGAGACCTTAATCCATACTCGAGGAAATACAAGGAAAGATCGAGAAGAGAGAGGAGCTCTATCAGAGAAAGGAGGATGGTGAAGCCCTCGAAACATCATGAAATAGTGAAGAAGGCAAATTCCGACAAGGTGAAGGTCGACGAAAGGGTAGATCAAACCTCTATCGATAGTGGCCATCGATGGCGATTATTGTTGCTTCCGACAATAACTATTGCTACTACCACTAATCCCTGCTCCTACAATGGTAACAACAACAGCTAGTGGTGGTGGAGAGGAGGGAGTCTTTTTCAAGAAAAACCTAACTCTTGATATCATGTTATGAGAAAATGATAATCAGATACCCTCATCAAATAAGATTACATGCTTTAATATAGACAATAATCTTAAATAGATATCCATATACCTATTTAACATCCACCTAACTACAATGACTTAAGTTGATGAATATGAGCCACTCATCTCAACATGAATCAGTGTAGACCATTCATCATAACATAAACAATTGGTTAGCAATAAGCAAAATATTACACACAAATAAGCATTCATAATTCTGTTGTAGACTCTTCCACATGGAGATCTATTGCATCTCAGTTTAGAAATTGGAATTCATTTTTCTTTTTCCTTTTTTTTTGATCAGTAATGAGAACATTTTCAGAAACTACCAAGAGCCACCAACGAGAAAAAGGGATACAAAAAGAGAATCTTGAACTCTGCTAAGTACTTGCAAATTTTTGCTCAAATACAACTTCTCGCACCATTTGAGGGCTATTTGGCAACTTTCACAATATTAGGGGGTTTTCCGCAAATTACCCCATCTGGTGAACTTTTTGAAGACTGTGTCATTAGTTTCTTGATACTTTACACTTTTCCTTTCAAATGCAAGCTGCTAAATGCTGATAATCAAAATGCAATTTTCGTGACCATTTCGCACTTTGGACCTTGGAAAACCAAATTATCCACATTGTTGATGTATGATGGGACCTGCTGGATAATTGTTATAACTGCAAAATCATGTGCTGCATCTTATCTTATAATTTTAAGATTACAAATGTGCTTGTGCTTCATGGTTTCATTTCATGTTACTTCTCTCTCTTTCATTTTCTCTTTTCTTCTTCATTTTCCTTCTACTTATTTTTCACTTATTTATTTTTCATTCTTATTTCAGCCGTCTCTCTCTTCTTCTTCCTCTTTATTTTCATACGAAACCCATTTCCCCTCTTCTTCAGATGAAACCCACTTCCCCCCGTCTTCCTCATTTCTCCTCCTTCGTCACCCAACGGCCACACCCCCTTTCTTCTCGAGGCTGGCGGTGGGTGCTCGTTGGTGGCTGTAGTGGTGCGTCGGTGTCATGCTCGAGGGACATGCGGCGGCGTGGTGCAGTGTTTAGGGGCAGCGTCGGCTATCAGCGACGATGAATCGGACCCTCCGGGATTGGATGGAGAGGGGTTCACCGGTGGAGGTATTCTTCTTCCTCCTTGATCTTCCATTCTTTGTTTTTTGGTGCTTGCATTTTCAGAAATTTTGAAAAGAGATACAAAAACAGCAGTAAAAGAAATAAAGAGCCCTACCAAGAGCATAGACTTGAACTCGAACAAAAAACAGAAAAATCTGTTCCAGAAACTGGAACAGAGAAACGAAGACATCAAAATAAAACAACAAAGCTAATACAACAAGCATTCCATCCCGCAGCATCATGCGAAAAGAGCTGCCAGCATGCCAATACCACAGCAGCAGTGTCCACCTCACACACATATGAGGAAGACCACTACATACATTAGAATAGCTCGAATATCTACTTCACTCATATTGTGCACAATATACTAATAGATAGTTTTATGCTTTTGTAGAATCTTCTAAAGGCCCTCTAAACTTTAGTTAACATGTTTCTATGGAGAAAGGCCTATCATCATTCAATTATTCCTAAGAAACTAAAGTTGTAGACTCTTCCAGAGGACCTTTAAAATTTAGTTAACATGTTCCATTGAGAATAAATATATCATTATTTGTTTATGAGCTATTGTCATATTGATACGCTAAACTATACTTGATCCTCACTTTACTACCTTCAACTTTAAAAAAATTCACTTTAGTACCTTAAACCTTCATTTTGTTTCAAAAGCAAATTTAAACACTAACGATGTTAAATACTCTCTTTTTTTCCCGTTATATCCTTTCTAAATCAACCCTTATCTCTATTCCCCAATCTTTCAACAACTTCACTTTCGGACTGTAGGACTATGTGACGCGACGACAGTGATTTGCAAGATTCACACTGGGGAGGATCAAGGGGTTTCAACGGCAAAATTCCATTGGTGCGTAAACGACACGACGATGCATGGGTTCTGGACCATCACTGGGCTAATCCAAAGGCCAACGAAGAGGCATGTTGACATTTCCTCCACCTATGATTGTCCAATGTGCTGCTCACCTCCAACGATCGTCGACGTCTTTCTCGATCCGAGAATATCCTACCTCCTTTGCTACTCCATGCTTTCCTTGCTCGTTGCCCACCTCCCCTACCCCCACTTCCACACCTTCCTCCTCAAATCCCCACCTCGAGCCATCACCTCCGTCCAAGTCTCTTCCCTCACCCGATTCTCCTTTCAAAGGTGCGACATGGGTGGTGAGCATGGTGTCAAATTTCAATTCGTGTCAGCGAAATACTGTCGACACGTAACGGTGCATGAAAATAGGGAAACGAAATATAAGTGTATGTCATGACGTACCAACTTTCGGTGGAGATCTAGGTGAGTGTGTCAATGGATGTCGGTGGATGTTGGATTTTTTTTTACGTTAAAGTGAACATATCGACCAACATGCCTTCCGTACAACCCCACATGGACGACACACCTCTAAAATCAGTTGGTTTCCTTCATCGAATAATGACCACCTACGCCTTCTCCCCACTCCTCTCCTCCTCTCCTCAAGCTTCTTCAACAATCATCCAGTGCCTTCACTTGCGTCTTGCTGTCCAACCAGCCATCCCATCATCCTATTATCTAGCACCTTCTCCTCAAGCTTCTCTTGTATTGTCTTTTTTGAAAATATCCAGACTTCCCACAATAATAGCACATTACACTGTCTAGACTCCTCTGTTGATTCCAATGTTGATTCCAATATGCACCTCAAAAGCTTAACAAAATCAAAACACACGTGAGTGACTTCTAAGTCACCTAGTACACGTCGAATCGTGGTTTTCCACGAGAAAACTCTAATAGCTATCTTTATAAAATCATTTTACAAACCTCGAGAAAACCATAAATCTTGACTAAAAGCAATGGAAATTCATTCCAAAAATCATGCCTTTTCAATCATTTTCTTTCTCTTAAATCTCATACATTTTCAAATCACTTATGCAAGTAAGAAATCACATTTTCTCTCCCAGATCTAGCCTAAACCATAAGGCCTTACAAGACTCAAAACTCAACAACCGTTGGTTGACAACTGGTTCAAATTATCACTTTTAAATCATTTTAATCTGGTTAAAACCTCAAGTCAAAACTCACAACTTAATTTTAGTTCAAAATCACATTTACATTTCACATCATTTTTCAATATTTTTACCTTGATTAGAGACAACCAAACACACAAGCAATCAGTAAGGTTTCACCCCTAGCCTACTGCACTACACGGTGAAGTTTCTTATGCGAAAAGGCACCGTCTCGGCCAACAAACCTCAATTGCCATTTTCATAAGCATAGAGATATATCTTTTCCTGACGTCCTATTGGTGATCCGAACACCTAGATTTCATATACCCATGCCTAACCTACACTGTTGGTGATCCGAACACCTAAGTCTCATATCCCTAGATCCAGCCTACACCGTCACAAATGGTGTAACCCAACCTCTCTCGACCGCCTTAAACTCGACAACCAAAATCGTATCTGATAATTAATTTCATTCCATAATATCGACACCAAAAACCATGTAAATTCGAAACCAAATCAAATCCATTTTCAAAATATACAGCTTTTCCTCAAAACCACTTTTCAAAACCTTTCATTTTAAGAAACACTATTCCTTTATTCAAAAACAAAGGTCTCATGCTCAAAAACCACATTAAAACTTATTCATCTTTATTTTCATTGAATCTCATGGCCAACCACATTTAATGCATCATAACAATATCAAATCATAGTTTATTTCTCAATATCATTTGAAAATACCACCAAAAATCCCCTTGAAATCCCATGCAAATGGCCCACTGTAACACCTGTAAAATTCATTTTGTAATTATTTACATTTTATGAATTTTATTTCCTGGACAGGTGTTACTGTTCCGAGGCCCATTGTGTGGTTTTGTGCTTGGGCCTCGTGGGTTGGCTTCTTTTTGCACGTTCCTGTACGTGGTTTGGCTCTGTGCTTGTGGGGCCCGCTTGCGTGTGGGCTGGCAGTTGGCGCTGGTGGTTGAGGCTGGCAGTTGGCCTCGTTGGTGATGGCTGGCGGTTGGTTGCTGTGTGGTGTGTCGGTGGTTGAGACGCACTGGTGGACACGTTTTCAGCTACTCCAGGCGTAAGCTTTATAAGCTGCACCATACTACACTCCTCCTCGTCACCCGTTGCTTTGGTTGTGGTTGCACCGAAGTTCGCTGGAATCGGTCGAGGATCGTCGGAAGCTTTTCTCAGGTACGTATCTCCACTCCTTGCAATAGAGAACATAGAAATGGTAGAAAATGCTAGGATTGCATGAAATCTAGGAAAATTTCCTTTCCTAGAATTTATTGTGATTTTGTATCTTGATGCTTGATGAATGGATTTTAGTTTTGTTGGTCGGATTTTGGAGTAGACTTAAGGGTCTACACTATGTGTTTTATGCAAGATTTTTGGTGTTTGTTTAGGGGATCCGATCGGAGGTCCCAGTTGGGACATTTTCGGACGATAGGGTTTGGACCGTTTTCTGTCAGTTTGACTTGAGTGTTGACCGTTGACCCTAATTCGGCATATCGATTTAGAATCGGCATACCGAATCATGGGATTTCGGCATACCAAATCTGATTTCGACATGCCGATTCTAGGCCCAAGTGTGTTTGCAAAGTGTTTTCGATGGCTTTCTGGATGCCGTGTTTTGTCCCTGTGAGAGGGGATTGTGGGCCATCAGTGGTGGTCCCTTGGGACACCTGATGAGCCGTTTTGTCGAGGTTTTTGGAAGAGTTTTTAAAGAATATGAAAATGATTTGGAAAATGGTTTTGAAAGGAATGGTTGGCCTGATTTGGAAAATGATTTCCTAGTTTTTCTGTGTGTGGACCGAGACAACGTGGGACCGTGTCGTCGGGACCAAGGAATGTGGCAACATTCTTGGGTGGTCGAGTGCGATGTCCCCTATTGAGGTCGTAGGGCCGAGATACCTGAGGCTAAGGGGCGTTGGGTCCTGGAGGTATGAGACTCCTTTACTGTCGTCTCGAGGCGAGGGTTGTAGTCCGCAGGTTGAGGTGTCTTGTGGCATGACGGGGAGGTATGATACTCCTGCTGTCGCTGTGAGCACTGAGGCTCGGGTGTTGTCGGGTGTGGAGGTATGACACTCCCTCCTAAACACCGTGTGTGGAGGACGCCCTGAGGAGGCGTACCCTGTGGTGGCCAGTGCGGGTGGGACACGTGCTCCGTAGCTGGTAGCGTCCTGAGAGACAGGACAACCTTCCCATGGAGGGGTTGGCTTCTGAGGGTTCTCCTGTAAGAGGGGA
>JAMKQA010022646.1:0-47570 GCA_024699735.1 Posidonia australis
GGAAGCGGAGGGTTGTGTGCGAGAGGAAGGACAGCGCCGATTTGGCCTTGGAGAGGGCGGCAGAGTGTCTCAAAAAGATCAGAAGGCTCAAGGAGAGTCTCGCTTGTTAGTGATGTCGATGCTGCTTGTGCCCGTACTGCTACTGCTTTCTCTTTCTTTCCAGATAGCAGCTTTGAGTGGATGTAGTATCTTTTCCTTACATGCTGTAAACCAGGAGCCCAGCGATGCTATGCTTTTTTGTTCACTTGCAGAAGAAATTGAAGAAAAGAATAGAGGCCTTTCTGTTGAAAATAAGGATTTAGAAATACTTAACAGCTATCAATTTGTGATGTTTAACGTGCTATTGTTTAATCTTGCTATTGTTTATTTACAATGTTTTTGGTTTAAATGAAAAGTTAATTTTTTCAAAAAAAATGGAAAAAGAATGTTGGACCCGTTAGACCTGGACACAGACCCAGACCCATTATCTTCATGAGTCTGGGTCTGGGTCTGGGTCTTGATTTTCAGACCCGGACCCAGACCCAGACCCATGAAATATGATGGGTCTGGGTCTGGGTATAGGTAGACCCGACCCAGACTCGACCCGTTGCCACCCCTATTTGTAGGGTCCACATCTAAGTAGTATAGGTAGCTGACAAAATCTTGTCCTCTTTATTAAGATGTTGCATAATAGTACTTTATATAGTGCCTGATATTTTCCCTTAATGATATTTACTTGTTTAATGTTTACCCTCTAGTTTGCCATAAAATTGTATCGTGTAATCATGTTGCTATGGGGCGCTCAAAAGCAAGGTTTAAATGCTGATTTTGTATTGAACTTCAGTTTGACGAAAATAGGAAACATATTGAAATTGGTGGATGTGTTGGTGGAAACACTATAAAAATAGGAAAGTCCACGAAAATGGACAAAAGATTTTGAATTTTGATTTGAAACATTTGTATAAGTTAAAGTAAGCAATAATCTACATCTAGGTTACTTAGATTTAATTTTTAGACATGTATTATATAAAAAATGCAACATACACTTAATATGAATGTGCCAAGTATCAAAAAATATGTAAAATTACTTCATAAATGTTCAAATTAAAGATTTCTCACAACATTAACTTTGTATAAGTTTAGTACCATGTAGAATGTCTTGGTTGATTAAAATCTTCTTATTGGGTTATGTTGTGTTGTTGGAATATTTGTTGCTGAATTTGTTGCTTTCTCCATGATAGATAATTGTTCCACGCCATATGTGTGTGGTATGTTTGATAATATTGTGACTATGGCAGTTGTATAAGGAATCCGACCAGTGGATATTGACGAATGAAGGTGACTATTCTCTGAGGTTGAGGAATTGTCGAAAGCTGTTAAGGGATATAGTATTGGGTTGAAGGACATTGATGAGCTTGTTGTTCATATTCTATTGGTGGTGGTGCATAATTGAAGATGGAACTTATAATCTCCTCACTTTATTGTCCTAGAACATAGGAAGATGAAGTTTTCATTCATCTACTTTTGGAGTTATATTCTAGTTACCCATAAGAATCACTTCCAAAAGAGTTGTAATCATAAGGATTTGTAGGCCCATGAATGTTCAGAGAGTCAAGTAATTATAATAAACTTCTCTTAGTAAGATTACTTCAAGAATTTGAATCTCTTCCTATATCTTCACGAGGTTTTCTTTTATAATAATATAGGAAGGTTCCAGGTCTCGACGATTGTTAGATTCCATGATACTCATATGGTGTAATATGTGTGAGTACATCTTCATCAATGGACTAAGTGGCCTTTCACTTTCTTTTTGTGACTCTTCAATTGCAAGTGGAGTTGTATCTACATTGCCATTGCTTTCATTGTCGTCTGTTGGTTGTGTGGATTCATCGTTTGCGTTACTCGCACCGTTTAAGCTTGGAGTTCTATTATGAGAATGTCTTCATGAGTGTATCTATTCTTCAACATTATCGTCCATTTATGTAGTAATTGTTGAGCATGGTTTACCATTTTCTTCATTGAACTGGCTCTCCATTTTCTTGCAATCACTCTAGTGTAGGATCTCATCTTCGTCTTCATTGTATATATATGTTGAAGTCAATTGGGTCCATGTGGTCTTTATTGTCTCATTTCCTTATTCTCAATCATATGTTTTAATGTACAAATACCATATCATTCAATCTTTGAGTTCCTATTTTCTTTTTGTATGGATGGTATTAAATGTGCTCTAATTTCTTTTACATCCTGAAGTTGAGGTGGCTTGAGATAAAATTTTTATTATAATTTTTCTCTGATTTAGAGCATTAATTTCATTAAGCATCGATAATTCACCTGAATTATGATATTAGATTATTAGTTTATTCCTTATAATATGATGTAATGTTGTGAAATAAAAAGAAAATATATTCAAAACCTTACTTGAAGTCATCATGTTGCGAGTATGAATCACTTGAGGATCTTCAAAGCTTAGTATTTGGTCTTTAAGGTATTTAATTTCATTCGAGGCATGTACTTGAAAGTCCACATTTGACTTCAACTTCTTTATCATCATTTTCACAGAAGCTAATAAATTGGTACTATTCTCAAGCTCATGTTGGTAATGGAACTATGGATACATGTAGTATGCTACATAGACAACGAAAAATTGTTAAACAATCAATTATATGTAAACCTAATTATGATAAATATGAATCTATTTCTTCAACTGCTTACTAAGTTCATCCAAAGGGTGAAGAACCATCATGGATCATCTTTCATTTATAATCTTCAAGTATCCTTTTGAAGATCTATATGTTGCACTATTGACAATATCTTTCATTAGCTTCATCACCTCATGCAAGAAATCCATTATATGTTTTTTTTATCATCATTCATCAAGCAAAGGATCTTTGAAATTAACTTTATTATGTTGACTATCTTCCAAGCATCCTCTAAAAAAGAATGATTATTGATTATAGAGTTTAATCTTTTACCAATTGGAGTGCCACTCTCGTGATATATGTACTACACTTATGAATTGAATATATACTTTATTCTATTTCTTTTATCAATCATTGATTGGAGGGTAATATAATTTGTTTTAAATTGAGTGTTTAGGACGAATAAAGTTACCATTACAATACTTGAGTGATTTCATAAAGGTCAATAGATAGGAGTGATTGTAAATAAAGTTTGTTACAACCTTTACTTCATTAATAGTCTTGTCCACCAACTTTGTTTTCTCAAAGTTCTTAAGTATCATATCAATACAATGAGCAACATATGGTGTTCAAATGATAGGATATTTAGACATGATTATTTCACCTACTTTTTTGAAATTACTACCATTGTTAGTGACGATTTGAAACTTGTTTGATGGTCTTACTTGTTTAATGACTTTCATTATTTACTTGTAAAGGTATTTATAATCCCTGATTACATTAGAAGTGTCAATGAATTTCACAAAAATTATGTGACCATCACAGTAAATTATGAAGTTGATGATACTACTAGTACTTATCCAACTATCACACATAATAGTGGTCACATAGGTTGGTTATTGTTGTTTCAAGAGTCATTAATGTAGCTTTTTAACTCTTTCTTCTCTGATTTGAGGTGTTTGTTCATTATCTCATAATTACCCTTATACTTTTTCTGACTGTTACATCAAACGTATGTTGCAATACGGTCTCTTTGTAATATTTGTTGGGATAACATTGAAGAGCATATATTTGGTCACTATTTGATCAATTTTCTCTTTACTATTTCCGAACATGTATTTGATGGTCTTTTGCTTTAATTGTTGTTTTTTCCATGTTGTTGAATTTAGTTTGTCATACTTTTGACTATATGTTATTGAATATTCCTACGATGCCTTTACTATTATCCTTCTGTGCATTATTACTAGCATTGTCATTTTCACTTTCCTTGTTTGGGAGAGATACTTTTATAAACATAGAATATCTGAATTTGCTTCTTATGTCATTTTTCATTTTTTGACTCCGTTATAGATGTTCTATATATGTTTCTCTTTTCTTGAGTTTGATAGTCTAGAGGATACATCATATGAGTCAAAGGTACGGGGATATACTCATGTTGATGTGGCTCACTCTCTTCTTCATTAAAAAAAAATCTTTATGAATCTTTTATCTCTTGTTGCCTTATCACTTTTTTTTTGGCTTTTGTGTCCTTTAGTAACTATTTCATGTGATCATGAATGACGGTCGAGTATGACTTGCACTTGTTGACATTACTGTATATGCTAATAAGGTGTTGTTTCAATCTTGTAACACTTAGTTCATCATTGGCTTTCCATAGTACTTGATTAGATCTAACAGTTCTCTCTTTATTTTCACTTTCATTACTTTGAGATTCATTAGAATTCAAACTTTGCGAAGGTTGAAAACAAAAAGTTATATGAGATTAATTACATGAATAAAATACTCATGTATTTAAATATGTTTCCTTTTTTTTTATAATTTTCTATGATTTGTACAATTTTTTGAGATAGTTTATTTAATAATTTGTACATTTAAAATTATTTTTGATTTTCTACAAACTTTCGAAATTATTTTAATTTGTGTTCAAATTCTTATTATTTTTCTCATATTTAAATTATTTACAAAATAATCTGATTTTTTAAAGTTTACAATATGTTCCTTATTTTTAAGTATTTACGAAATATTCTGATTTTTTTAAAGTTATAAATATTTTACTTATTTTTTATTTAATTACGATTTTTACTGATTTTTAATGATTTTATAGAATTTAAGGTTAAATCTTACCTTTATTAGGTTAGATCTATGTATTTTTAGATTTGATCTATGTAATATTAAGTTATTAACATCAAAATACAAAAAGAACATGTAAAAATAAAAATGTTATCTACAAAAACCTAAGCTCTATTATTTTATGTTAGATCTGAGTACTTTACCTAAGATCTACATTAAAACAAAAGATCTAAGTATTAATACCTAAGATCTAAGTGTAATATGTAAATCTACATTAAAACAAAAGCAAAATCCAAAAAAAAAGGGCAAGGAATCTTAGCAAAATCTAGAGATCTAAGTGTATTATCTTAGGGAAATTGGTTTGGAGAAATGAGACTTGGTGTAGCACCAAGGAGGAGATGGAGTAGCAGCCTAGCAGCTGGCCTTGAAGAAGGGGAGGAGAAGACTTGAGTGCTTGATAGGAAAAAGCTTGCAGCTTGAGTGCTCTGGGAAAAGAATGTAACAACACAATGGGGTGACGTATTGTGCTTGCTAATGTCGACCATGTCAGCATTAAAATTCTGAATGTCGGTCGACATGCGTTTTTCATGTGTATAAAACTCGACGTGTCGGGTGACTTGCTTGATATGTGTGACTCGGGTGACTCGTTTCCACCAAAATAATGAACTTCCTGATTTATAGGTGCATTTCGTTTCCCTAAATTGCTGGATCGACATGTGTCGATTTTTGGAACATTGCTCAAAAGTAATTACTTTACTACTAAGAGAGCGTGTCTGTCCATTTCAAAACACATGCTTACATCTACAACTCAATAAAAATGAAGGCCAATGATGCTTCCCATTGATGTATTTAATCATGCTAAGATTCTGGAGGCTTAGACAATTCTAGTTTTTGCAAGAGTCGTATTTAGCAAACAAATGGTGCCTTCAAGGGCTGCAACTTGAGCATTGGGTTTTTATCATTTCAGCTATATGTGGATACAAAATCCACAAAAGACATCAAGATATGGAATTTGCCATGGAGGTTAGGATAATTTGATAATTTAAATTATTAAGATTTTATAGTCTTTTGTTCCCTCAAAAAATATCTTCTTTAGATTTATTCTTAAAGGAATTAGATTTTGTCTTATTCACTCTAATTTGATTTCCTTTTCAAAGGACTGATTAGTTTGTTTAAATCTTTCATGCAACATTTATCTCAGTTGCAGTTGAATGTGTATTGTTTTGGCTACTAGGTTGCTGTCCTTTTTCTCGTGTTCTCCTCCTCCATCTCTTCTTCCACGTGTGCAGTGTGCTACATCTATTTTGGTACGATAACCATGGTTATGGACATTGTTATTCTTTCTTCGATGTTATGTGCTCCACCAACAGAGCAGTTACTTTCATTTACTCTCTCTCATCCTCCTCCACTACCTCTTCCATCATCTTTGCCAACTTCTTGATAGTTCACTCCTTCCTCAATTGTTATGTTCACTGTCGTCGCAAACAACACCATATATCTGTGTTGCCATGAGCCTTCCTTCTTGAATATCCCTTGGCAATCAGTCATCTTCTAACCGTGGTATCCTTAAAAAATTCTCCTTTTTTGTGAACTCATGCAATCAACAAGTTTAAGGACATTAGACAATGGTGGCACTTTCTAATTGGCCTGGGTGGTTGTCCAGTTTATAACATTGAAGGTTTTTGTGAGAAGTGGTATAATCACAGTAGGTTGGGAGGTAGATATCAAGTTGTGTGGCTTATGCTTCCTCACGTGATAAGGTGGTTGGAGGCTTGGAGTTAAATAGAAGAATTTTTGTTGGGGAGATTTGTGATAACATCAAATGTAAGGTGTTTGATTTGGTGCCTGAGTGGTCTTCCTCTAATGATAACACAGCTTGTAATAGGGAGTTTGGTGGTTTGTCAGAGGGGTTGACTTCTTCTTAAGTCCTAACATGGGACTTATTTGTATTGGTTAATCTTGTGTTCTTTGTTTTTTTTCCCCTTTTGCCGTTTCTGTCTGTGGAACCATGCTCTCATGTGTTTTGTTCTTGATCTTACCTGCTTGGTAGATCTCCTTTTGTACCTTTTTGAGTTTGGTTTTTATGATATTTGCCATTTACTGCTTAAAAAAACAAGTTCAAGGATAATTTTTTGTTCAAGGATGACTTAATTGATTCTCTTGCAACTTGATGGAGTTTGAGTTTTTCAAAGAGAAGGAGAATACATAAAAATATATGGATCAAGATAGAAAGTGTCATGGTGATTAGGATAATTTTGAAAATTTAAATTTTTTAGGTTTTTTGGATTAATTTCTTAATAGGATATTGTTATATATTTTGATGTAATATTTCTTAATTGGATTAAGTTTTATCTTTCTTTGTTTTTAGGACTTAATTTTCTTTTGAAATTAGGATTATATTTCCTTTTCTGAGGATTTACAGTCTATTTAGGGATGTGTAACACATTTCCGTCAGAGTTGAATATGAAATGAAATTTGTTATCATGTTCCTGCCACTTTAGTATCTTCTTCTTCTTCTTGTATTTCTCCTCCTCTGTGCTACATAAAAAGGATTTGTTGCATGCGAAAACAAATCTATTTGAAAACATCATATTTATTTTCAAACATTGTGGCTGTTTATAATTATCTGCTTTTAAGCATTTATGGATGTCTGGTGGTCTTTTGTGCTTTTGTTTACTTACAGGTATTGACACCGTTGGTGGTGTGCGAGTCCCTGCTTCATTTTGTGGCACTCTGGGGTTCCGACCTTCTCATGGTGCTGTGCCCAATGTGGGTGTTATTTCTGTATCACAAAGCCTCGATACTGTTGGTAATGACAAACATATTTCTGCCTTTCCCCTCCAAGAAAGCGATTAGGAATTAAGACCATCTTTTTTTTTTGTTTACATATTCTTTTGCTGTTGTCCTTGAATATTTGCTGACTATACTGTTCTCTAGTGAATGAATTCTAGTCTCAGTGTTTCAATATCCAAAGAACTTCATTTATGGTATAATTCATAATGGACATTTATGTTGGAAATCCTTAAACACATTAATATGTATTTGTCTTGAGGTTTTGGTTATTATTTTCTTATGATATTAATTTACTTCATATGCTAGGTGCCTATCATTTCTACTTTCTTCTGATACTAATTTACATTAATTACAAAAACAAGTAGGTCCATATTCTACAAATCTATTTTATATATCAATTTTCATTTCTTCTATCAATTTCTGTTCAAGGTAAAATTTGTTTTTGTGGGAGTAAGATTATGGTGCCTTATGATTTTTACTTGAATTTTGTGTCAATTATTGATTAAATATCTGTAACCATCAGTACCTTAGAAAATGGAGAAATTGAACTGCAACTTTCAGACTATTGACCTTCTTTACAGAAAATGTCTAGCTATAAATTTTGTTTTAAATTTGTTGTTACAGTGCATATGGATCTACATCACTTTTGTCTTGTATCTTTAGTTTCTTACATGTCAAAAGGCAAACTGAATGAGTTTGTAATATCTGATGATTTATTTTTCTATATGGTATCGAATTATGTGTATTAAATCTTATTTACAATACCAGGGTTTATTCACTCAGATCAAGGAGTGGCTGGCATAGACTATTTGAATCTCCTTATCCAACTTCAAGATCAGAATATCAGTTCATCTTTTTTTACAGTTTTGGGTCTTGTACTATATCTACTAGGATATCTAAAATATATTTCAAGTACAATTGGATGTCAAGGTGGGAATTTGGTTTGATCTTATTGAGTTCTACTACTTCAGGTTATGGGATTTACAGATCAGCTTGGGGGTTGGGGTGGGTGGGTAAGACATTATATTGTTACAATTGTGTCAGATGATATGCTTAATTATGTAAAACATTTAGAGAAACCTATAAGGTTACTGTAGTATTTTTTTTTAGAATGGCCTGAATGTCACAATTCCAAATTCTGAACTATTATACATATTTTTTTAAGAACATATTGAAGATTGTATTCCAATATTTTCTTTTCATACTATGGATGGGAAAAATGTATGAACTTTCATACACCAAAATTTTATCTATCCTTCTTTGGTTAAGGATGAAAAATGGCTTCAATTTCATGCACCAAATTTTGCCCATGATCCATAGAAGCAAAGGGATTTGTAATCTGTGCCATGCTTTGAAGCCCTTTAGGCTCATCTTCTTAGGAAATGACTTAGTTTTGCGTGCAGTTGTTAACCTAACACAACTCTTCTCCTCAACCCAGGCTTGGTACCAGCTGTGTGGAGTTTGAAGCCTTTAATGGAGAGAATGGTTTCATATAGTTGTTGACTCGTACTGGGATTAAGTCATGGTTGTTGTTGTACCATGTTTTGAAGCCTTATGTTTGACTTTGTGATAATAAATACAAGAAATTCATTCTAGTGTTTTGAAGCCTTTGTGGATTTATATTCTATTATATTGTTTGCTTCTACCAGGATTGTTTGGCAAAGATCCCAATATTTTGCATCGTGTTGGTCATGTCTTACTCCAGCTTCCGGTTGTGGAGACACGCCAGCCAAGGCATATGATTATTGCTGATGATTGTTTTGAAATCTTAAAAGTTTCTCCCAACCTGTTCACTCAGGCTGTGATCAAGTCCACTGAGAAGATTTTTGGAAGTATGTGCCTTGATGTGGACAATCATCGCAGAACTGTAATTTTCGAGTTGATATGCTGTTTTTAAAATGGTTGTTTGTGATTAACTTTTCTATGTGCCTATTGGCTTCAGGACAACTTCTTAATCATATTAAACTTGGAGATTATCTGGCTCCTAAAGTTCCTAGTTTGAAGCAACTTAATAGTGGACAAGCGAATGGTAAAATGAAAAGGTCTTTCTTAGAATTACTTGGAAAGGCTATGTGGCTGCTTCATAAGTAAGTATTCTTTCTATTCTAGCAGCAATAACATTGCTACTTGTTACAAAAATTCTTCTTCCTGTTTAAATAACCATATGGAAGTATTCTTTCTGTTTAGTGACGTCAAATTGACCAAGATGTTCGTGCTGTTATTGCAATATTACCAAGGATATTTCTATTGTGTCATCAAACAAATTTAAAAACATATTTACCTTTATCTCCATCCTATACTTTCTACCTAGGATTTTCCAATTTTAGAAAGTGAACTCTTTGCCTTTTCAATTGTGTTCCTTGAAGGTTAAATCATATATCTATATATATATGCATGCATGCATGTATGTATATTTATATTTTTTTAGAATTTTGCACACACACACACACATGCATGCATGCATATATGTGTGTGTGTCTACAAAATTCTAAAAAAAATATAAATAAGAATAAATAAATAAAATTCTAAAAATAAAACAATGACAACAAAACTTAGATTTACCTTTGGAATTCCCAAGAAGTTATCGTATTGATTTAACCATTACCTGAATGTCCACGGAGCATGATGGTATCTTCTTCAATTCAATTTTGGAAAAATAGTAATCCTGTAGATGTGTCATGCTTAACTGTGACATTAGGTGAATCAATAAAGCATAAATAAAATTTTTTGGACTTTAAAATGTTAAATTCTGCTAAGAGAAATATTATTTTATTATGTTTATGTGTGAGACTTCTTTGTACAATCCAATCACTAGTGGTTTTGAGTAGAACGTATGTATTGTCATAAGAGCTGAACAACACTTTGTTAGAATATTTAAGAGAAACTAGTGGTTTTTCTTTGGTTCCATGTTGGAACTATGTTTTTGTGGTTTGTTGGAATTCTATTTACTGGATAGTTTCTGTTTTTGTAAGCCTTTGTATTTCTTTCTTTGGTTTTTTAATAACATTCACCTTTATTGCTCAAAAAGAATATTTAAGAGGAACTTTGTTTGAAAGAAAATCCTATCATATGTATCCTATTGACTTTCATTTCAAAATTCAACTATGAGAATAATTCATAGTTCGATTTTAAAATGCTTCACAAAACGATCAATTAAACAATTCATACCATTTGATTACTTAATTAATGGAGTAGTTTCCCTAAAGCCCACTCCTTCCCCACACTTCAAGTGAAATGGAAAATGTAAAGATTACCATTAAAGCAGCTGCCAGTGAGATTTACCATATCCATGTAAATTATGTACCATATCTTCTTTATGAAATGAAGGAATTATTCCATTATTAATTACCAATCATAGTGGAATCTATGGTGCAGAGTCAAAATGGGATTTTGTTTTAAGGTTATTTATAAAGTGATCCAATGAGTGCCATGGCGATGAGCACTTATGTGGTGTCTGGTTGGTAATAAATATACATATTTTACACATTTTTCTGATTTTTTTATATGTTCATAAATATATATATAATGCATTAGTAAATTCATATACCACTTTCTAAAATTAATTATAACAATCTTAGTATAAATAAAATCTTAACAATATCAATAAGTCAATAGGCATAACAATTTTAAGTTCTTAACAATAACAATAAGTCAAATAGTCAATAGCAAATAACCATGATGGAGAAAAACTAAATAATAGTGAAAAATAGTCAATGTTTGATAACAAAAAAAGATCATTCTTCTTTATTATCATCCATGTCCTCAAATTGTCCTCCAAAATCAAGATTTTCGTCGTCCTCTTCTTCTTAATAGGATTCTTCGTCTTCATTCTTCTTTTCTCTTGAAATTCTTTTTCCTCCTCATTAATAACTTCCATAGGTTTTTTGTCATTCTTTCATTATTTTTTCACATTTGTTCTTCGTCCATGTGCATGAGGTTGTCGATGTCTGAGCACTCCTACAAGAACGTCCATGACGACGTGTTGTTAGAGTTAAAGTGGGTCGGGTTTAAGTGGTCAATCTTTTAGCATTATCGGCATTGGACTCCAAAGCTCTTATTGTTGCATTGACTTGTGTCCATGTAAGTCTCTCTTCCCCCCACACAAAACTCATTTGCAGCTCCTGATATGTCCATTATCCATTCATTTCTACAATTTAGTTCATCCACGCGTATCAACGTATGAGATCAAAATCTTCATCATTGTTGTTTAGTCATCTCATTTAAATTTTTTTATAAAGACGCTTGTTGTGGTTGATGAAAACAAGCTTGTCTAATATTTCTTACTTTATGCGGTTCCTCCTTTTCGTGTGGATTTATTAACGTAAGAGAGAAAAAAGATAAATGATTCAAATATGATATGTGTGGAAATTTCAAAAAGTAGTGACAAATGTTGATGTTTTTAGTTCTTACAAAATCAAATGTGTTCCAATTCCTCCCATGGTACAACAAAGACTTAGGATGCGGATGGCAATCTTTTTAAGCTAAGGAGTGAGTACTTTGTAAGAGTCCACCAATTCACTACATGAATAAAGAAACACATTGTCAAACTCAAATACCACCAAGTTGCATATCTTAAAAATTAAATTTTGCAACAAACACTTACTTGGTTGTTGCAAGGTAATTATATCATTTGCCATTTCACTATCAAATATTCCTCTTCTTTGCTTGTAAGAATTAACTCTCAACATGATTTGGTTTCGCTCCTCCCTATCCTTCACCATTCATTCCACGCATTCTTGAAATACAGCCTTATAGAAATTTACAAGTGGGGAATTAGTTTTCTTTCTTTCTTTGTAGAAGACCATGAAATGTAGAAATGCTCCGGCATCAAGTAGATGACAATCATTAAAGTGCAAAGCTCAATGCTTTTCAACAATATCCAAAATAGGATTTTATTTTCTTTCATTATTGCTAAAATTATCTTTAATTGTTATCTTGACATATATGAATATATTTGCAAGGTAATCCATATCAGGCGTCTCATTACAATCAACCAATTTCAACAAAACAACAAGGGATTGGGAAGTTCTTAGACAATTTTCCAAGATATTTAAGAAATCTATAGAAAGCACTGCATTCATGTTTTGTGTGATTTGAGTAGCCTTCACCCAACTAGACTCGTCCCATATATCAATTCTTTTTCATTAGACTTTGTAATGAATGCATCATGGAGACGAGTGTGAAGATTGATAAAGGATGTGATTTTCTTTCTCATGGTTATCATTTTCTTTAATTTTGTCAATTTTTTAATGTCCTTAAGTATGAAATCAATACAATGTGTTGCACAAGGAGGTTAAAATATCTTGTTATTATTCTCCATTAGTTTTTTTTCTTCAAGAATGTTGATCAAACTCTGAAGGATACAAGTAGAGGGTATCTTATGGAGAATTCACTAAAAAGTAATCAAACTCCTTTGTCATCATGTAACACTTGTAAATTTATTTTGTAATTATTTACAATTTAATGAATTTAGTTTTGAACTGGTGTTATTGTTCCGAAGTCCGTTTGTGTGGTTTTATGCTTTTGGACTTGGGCCTCGTGGATTGGCTTCTGTTTACGTGTCCCTGTGCATGGTTAGTACTGTGCATTGTAGCACTGTGTTTGTGGGCCTGGGTGTGGGTCTATATGGGGCCCATGCTTGTGGGTCGGTTGTTGTGGCGGGTGGTTGTATGCATGGGTTTATGTAGGCAGGTTTGAGTGGTTTGGTATGCATGGGTGCTTACCTTCCACCCTGTATGGCTTTATAAGCCGAGGCACACTTCCCATGCGACAACACACTCTTTCTTTCATACCTGCCTCGTTTCCTCTTCTCGTCTCGAGCACGCCATATCTTTCTCTCTTCCCCTCCACTCACCCCCTTTTTCTCGTCTCTCTCACTTTCCCTCCCCTGTTTCTCTCCTTCCCGCATCTTCCTCCCTGTTCAGTGTGTTCAAGGGTTGGTGAAGGCGTACGGTGGTGCGTGGAATGGGAAGGAGGAAGCGTCTTTGAGGTCGGTGAAGCGACTCGAGGGTCTACATCTTATGTTTTATGTGAGATTTTTAATGTTTGTTTTGGGGGCCCTATCGGAGGTCCCACTTTGGGCGATTTCAAATGCTTGAGTTTGGACCATTTTCTGGTTTTCACAGAAATCGACATACCGAACAATTTCGGTATGTCGTTTTTCTATCAGTTTTGGTCTTCTGGTAGAATTCGATCGTCCGGTTTTGGAAAGTCGACCGAATCAGTAGATTTCGGTTGATCGACCCATTTTTGGTATACCGATTTTGGCTTAAGTGTTGACCGTTGATCTGATTTGGTCAATCGATCCAGATCGGTCTACTGAATCAGGGGTTTTCGGTATATCGAATCTGTTTTTTGGTATGTCGAATCAGGGCCTAGATATTTTTATAAAATCTGATTTCTGTGGATTTCTTAGATTGGCTTGTTTTGTTCCTTTGGGATGGGATTGTGGTTCGTCAGTGGTGGTCCTTTGTAACACCTGATGTGCAGTTTTGTTGAGATTTTGGAAGAGTTTTCAAAGATATAAAATGATTTTGAAAATAATTTCATAGAGATGGATGATCCATTTTGGAAAATGGTTTTCTGTGCGGGTTGAGACACTGTGGGACCGTATCGTCGGGACCAGAGAATGTGACGACATTCTCGGGTGGTCGGGTGCCTCACCCTGGTTGAGGTCGGGGTCGAGATACTTTAGGTTGACGTCGGGGTCGAGATACTTGAGGTTGAGGGTCGTCGGGTCTTGGAAGCAGGACTCCCTGATTGTCGTCTCAAGGTTAGGGTTGTAGTCTGTAGATTGAGGTGTCTTGTGGCATGACGGGGAGGTATGATACTCTGTTGTTGCTGTGAGCATTGAAACTCAGGTGTCGTCGGGTGTGGAGGTATGACACTCCTTCCTGAGCACCGTGTGGAGGACGTTGTGAGGAGGCGTACATTGCGGTGGTCAATACGGGTGAGACACATGTCTCGTAGCTGGTAGCATCCTGAGAGAAAGGACAGTCTTCCCAGAGAGGGGTTGGTTTTGTGAGGGTTCTCCAGATGGGAGAATCGCGGGACGACGTGGCTCCTACACAGGGTGACACGTTGTGGCAGTGCAGACGCCATGGTCGCTCATTGGTGGATTGCTTATGGTGGCTTGGACTTCCTGACTCATCGTGTGTGGTTTTGGCCATTGAGAGTCTCATTCGTGGTTTCGGGCTGGCAGAGCTCTGGTTGTTTTGGTCGGTATGGGCTTGGTTTGTGAGATTTCAGAGGAAATGATTTGCGAAATGAATTTAAAGGAAAATTAATATAGTTTTGTTTTTTATTGTTTTGTGGGGTGCGTGTTGGGTGACTGTTGTCTGTCACTCACGCTTTCCTCGTGTTTTGGGTTGCTGGTGCAGGTATACAGAGGATTTGGTATAGTGCATATAATCTGGAGTCTCGTAGCCGCACATATAGGTTTCTGGTAGTTGATATTTTCTGTTTAGCTTTTAATTTCTTATAATTTAATTTATTTTAAATTATTATAGAAAATTTGGAACGTGACGTCAGTTTGCCCATCAGTTAGACTTGAGAGTAATACATTATTTTTTCCAATGCACCTAAAACTCTCTCCTTATTTCTACCACATCATTGGACTTCTTTAACAGTGGCTTGCTTACTTGATGGAAGGAAGGTGGCCTATATCTTCTCGTATGGCATCCAATGACTTTGTAAAGTACTTAAATCACCAAGTTGTTGACTGTGTTGTAAGGCAATCCACCCTCATATATGGCATCTATGAAGAATTCATTAGTCCATTCATTTTCTTTCTTCTTAAAGTGGTCATCGATTACTATTTATTGTCTGTCTCTTTGTTGTCTTCTTTCAAGAATAAAGGTGCAAAGATTTTCCTGCATAACACATCAAGAGGGTCTACTTTCTTCCTAGTTGGGGCAATTGGCTTCGCAGTTCTACTACTTAAGACGTAATTATTTTCTTCGCTTGTTGTGTAGTGGTTGAATCAATAGGCATAATGTTGCTTCCATCAATTCGATCTAATGGAGCATTAAATGCATTGTTGGGTTTCTGTTTGTTTTTGCCTCTGTTGGATCACTTCAACATCTCGTCTGCAATGACTGTTGTTGTCTTGGGACATTTACTAATATTAGGGAAGCCTCCAATCAAATGTCAGTTTTGCTCTATTTTCCTTTTTCTGTGGTTTTGGACATTTATTAGCAGTATTAGCAGGGTTGCTTACCTGCATGCTATCCCTTTTCTTTTGCAGTAATCTTAAAACTCTAAACCAACACCTCTTGTAACCAACACCCCCAGGTAGTCTTCATGCCAATATACAGGCCCTGGCTTCAACTGAACTGCCAAAATGTGAACTTGGTTGATTTACATATTCTAATTTTCTAACATCGAACCAAATGGATCCTTGCAAATTGGAGCTGATTCGTTGTTGACGACAGCAATGGGCTCCATAACACTTTGAGGCTACTTGTATGTGGATCACATTGCTTACAATATAGATCAAGAAGACTAAGTGATGGTGTAGTAAACTCAATTGAGCTGTTGCTCACACCGTTTTTCATTAGTGGCCATTTTTTCCCCTCCAAAAACACAAAATGCAGAAAATTATCATAATGTAGGGAAAATCTGGAAAGTGTTCACCATCAATTTTTTTCCTTCAATTGTGGTGTAAAAAAAAGGTGCCAATGGTCAGAATTTCTGTTTGACTGTTGGGCCTGTCCATCATTGTGTGCCAACTTGGCAGGCTCATGTCCATGTTGGGCTTCTATGATTAAGTGGGTTTGCATAAACTGAACCTGTGTCCTTCATTGATTAAGCTGGTGCTTCTCAAACACTGGTTGATCAATTGATTTTTCCAAAGTCTAAATTAAGTCCAAACTTTGGTTATTTCAATTGACAGTTGTATTAGTAGCTTGTGCAATTTCCTGTAATTTTCAAAATACAGTTAGTTTTCTAATTTTCCACAAAGCTAATTAGTTTTCCACAAAATCAATTTTTTCCCCACAAAGCCAAGCCAGTGATTCATGGTAGGAATCATCGTCATAGTTTTCTGATGCTTAATGTGAGTTCAAGGTTGATACCGGTGTTGGCAAAACAAAAAGGAAAACCAGAAAAGCTATTTCAAACTGATGGATCCTAAACTGAGTGATGCTTCCTTCAATAGATATTTAGATTGCATCAATGATCCTGTTAGATTTTGAAAAGAATAAAAAAATTGTTTAGCCATTATTGTCAATGTCTTGAATGACTGTAATCATTTGATTTGAAATTTGTTGTATTTTGACCTCATGAAATATCTACTCAGGCATGAATTCAGGAGTAGCCATGGGAAATGGATTGGCTCTGTCCACCCTGCTGCTGATTCGATTATATCGGCTCAAATGAATGATACATTGGAGTCTGATAGTGAGCATATTCAACACTGCCAAGCTTCAAGGAACGAAACTCGTTTAGCTCTCAATGCCCTTTTAAAGGTACATATACTGAGAACTATCATAAGTCCTAATATTTCGTCTAAGTAATAATTTCAAATGTTGAACATGTTCTTGTTGTAACCAATGCATGGCTTTCTTTCAAGGCTGGTTGTTGTTGATAACATATGCCAAAGCGTCGGCCTAGGCACCAAGGTGTTATAAGCAAGTTGGGCATTTCCATGCCTAAACATATACTAATTTTTTCAGATCCTTGATAGATATTCATTTAAATCTTGCTTTTTTTTTTGTTGTATATTTCAATGTCTTAGTGGTTAATTGTGTTTAGAATGGATATATCATTGCATAACTGCATAACATAATATAATGTGTTGGGAAAAAAATGAAATTAATTTCTTTCTTTCTTTATATTTTTTTATGTTGCACAGGCGCCTTGATAACCTTGGTTTATAATATCACTTAATGAATTGAATCATGACCATGAAGGAGATTGCATTTAGGTAAAGTTGGTGAATAGTATGTTAAACTTGTTATGTAGGGTTATATGTGTATGTTTATGTAATAGAGTAATTGGATATTTATCTATATTTAGCTCTCTCTATATATTTGTAACCCTACTGGTTAAGGATCTTTGTTCTCTCCTTTTACATGGTACCAGAGTCTAGGAAAAAACTCTAGGGCCTCCTTCCATCGTCAACCATCACTCCATCTCTCTTTGCCAGCATCGACCAGGCCTTCAGGCCTCTTTCCTGTCGTTGTTTACGGTCTCAGGCCTTTCCTTCGACGCCATCAACCAGGCTTTTAGGCTTCTCTAGTAGTCCTTTCAGGGCCACCCTCTCTACTCGTAGTTGTTGGACTGGCCAACTGCTCTATTTCCTACCATTGATAGGCTATTCGATGGTTTTTGCTACTAAGCAATCTATGAGAAGGACTGTGTCTCCTCTGTTCGTCTACTACTGAGGGTGGAATTTTGTTGTCCACTTGTCTCGTTACCTTTTGGACTGTCTTGGGTCATCCAGAAACATTTTTTCTACCTTTTTAGGGACTACTACATCGTTGAATATCACCTTTTTAACTTCAGACAAATTAACATTCCTCATAAATCATCATGGCATCTAAGGAATTACACATTAAAAACCTCAGTGGAGTAATGGAAAGAACTACTTACTATAGACACAAACTTTTATTGTTGCTCATTGCAAGATCAAACATCTTGCACAACCAACTATTAATGCGATTGATAAAGTTACGAAGATTGGTATGTAGATGACTCGACGATAGTCTCTTAGATAGTGAACAATATGGATCTGAATATTGTACGAGGAGTGATGCTTCTATGGTCTGCGAAAAAGATTTAGGATACCTTAAAAGCAGATGTACAGTTATAAGAAGAATATTTCCTATGTATTTGATATATATGAGTAGATTTTCACACTATGCATGGGAGACAGGTTAGTTTAGGATTACTTTGCTACTCTTCGGGCTCTTCTGGATGAGCTCAATGTGTATTAGCCGTTAACACTCGATGTTACCATTATTCGCTGATATCGCGAGGAGCTAGTAGTTGTAGTTTACCTTTTCAGTTTGAGTCTGAAGCTTTCGTCTTAAGTTTGAAGGTAGATTCTTGGAGTCGACTCCATACGAGATCTTGTGACCAACTTCTCTCGTATTCTGCATATCTCCATTGGTGCTATCACCTCTATTTTTGATCACTCTACCATGACTACTACTTGTGGTTGTAGGCATAGCTTTGGTCAATGTGGGAGGGTGATATGGACGTATAGATAGCTGAGGTTGTCCGTTATGTGAGTACTGTGGTCCTATAAACCACTGATCATACCAGGTTTGTACTACGACACTGAGTATATGAGTTGCAGATACTCCTACTGTTAGTATTTCGACATTGATCCTATCTTCGGAGGAGTATGCTCAGTTTCTTTAGTTTTGGGATCGTTAGTCCTTTACTACATGATATTATATGCTACTGTCTTTGTCTTAGGTACCTTTAATTTATTAACCTCTACAGACAATTTTTGGATTATAGACGCAAAAGTATAATCCTACATGATTGGTATTGCTGACGTTTTTAATCGTTTATCCCAACTACTTGATGTTAGATTTGTTGCTATTGCTAACGGTAGGACTTGTTGTGTCTCTAGGTAAGGTATTATTCGTGTTACGTCATTGTTGACTTTAGACGAAGTTTTTTATGTCCTTGACTTTCTTGTTAACTTCTTGTTTATTAGTGTCATTACTAAACAATTAATTTGTTATGTGACTTTTTTTCCCTTTCATTGTATCTTTTAAGATCTACAGACAGGAAAGAGAATTAGTTTGGGGCTTGAATGGGGCAGTAGTGTCTACCTACTAGTTAAAGATGAACTTCCTTGAGGACTTGTGTCATTGGCATCCATAGTGAAATTATCAATTCTTTGGCATTGTTGTTTGGGTCATTTGTCTCATCGAAAGTTACAACAAGCACTTCCTTGAGTACATGCCTTTTCTTTTGATGTTAGTTTTGTGAGTTATGTACAAGGTTCTAAATGTCGGTTTTGTATTGAACATTAGCAAGTTGAAAAATAGATATATGTCGATAAAATGTCGGTATGTCAGTGGAAACATGGTAAAAAAAAAAATCCAAATTTGTTTAAAAAACTTCAATGCTGTTATCGTGTTGGAGTTATGTCGGTAAATTGAAAATAAGATACGTTGGCGAAATTTCAGCGATACACGTCGACATTTGGTACTATTGTTGAGTAAGCACCATTGTGTTATCTTTCATGGTCTTCATCTTATTCATAGTCAGTTTCCTTTTGAGATTGTACGCTGTGATGTGTAGGTCCTGCTAGGACATCGTCTGTATTTGGTTATAAATATTACATTGTGTTTATTGATGATTTTTCTCATATTTCATGGATCTCTTTGTTTAAGGATAGAGTCAGTGCCATTGATTTTGTTAATTTTTTTTTGTTGAAATAATGAATTAATATCTTGTTACTTTCAAAGTTCTTTGCACTAATAATGCCTTGAAATTTACTCAAATGAGCCTATATAGTTATTACGAGTCTTAGGTGTTATGCACCACTTGTTCACACACATTTCAGCAAAATGATGTTATTCAACATAAATATCGACATATTCATAATGTAGCTCGCTCCATCACACTTAAGATGCATGTTCTCAAGTATTTGTGGTCAAATGTAGTTCTTACTCCTTTCTATTTTATTAACTGTATGTCATCCACATCACTTAGGGAGAGATTCCATTGTGACGGTTACATCGAAACATGGAGTTCTTCCTTTTTCCTCCATGAGTCTTTTAATGTGTTGCCTTTGTTTAAGATTTGACTTCAAATCTTGATATATTGGCTCCACAATCTATTCGATGTGTGTCTGTTGAGTACTCTTGTATTTTATGAGGGTATAGGTGTTTTGTTCCATCCACTAGGAAGTATATTGTGTTTGCAAATGGTACCTTCTTTGAGACTTAGAGTTTCTTTAATAACGTTGACTCTCTATCGGAGAGCATTCTGTTGTCCTCTCTAGTAGAGTATTGTGGTACTGATGTTGCTGATTCTACTACTACGGGAAAAGATGCATTTCGTCTTTTGTAGGTATATCATCGACATCATCAACCTTCTCCACCACCTCCAGCCATTACTTCGTCAATGTCTACAGATCTACCACCCACAAGCCTCAACATGCCAATTGCCTTTCAGAAAGGTACATGTGTCACTATTGCTCATCTTATTCTAAATTTTGTTACCTATAATAAATTTCACCTTGCTTTGTATACCTTTGCATTGTCCATTTCTTCTGAGTCATTTGCCAGGAACTATCATGTGGCTCTTTTGCTATCTCATTGGAAAATAGCTATGGATGAGGAGATACAGGCATTAATGCCATGTGACATATGGGATATGGTTCTTAAACCTACAAGGTCTAACATAGTCACTTGTCGATGGGTGTTTAATATTAAGTACAAGCCAGATGGTATTGCGGATAGGTGCAAGGCATGTCTGGTAGCACGTGGATTTACTCAATAGTATAGAGTTGACTATGTAAAGACTTTTTTTTCCAGTAGCACGATTGAACTACATACAAACCATTCTCTCAATTACTATCAACTAGCCTTGGGAGTTTGGTTAGTTGGATGTGATGAATACTTTCCTGTACGGTGATCTTATAGAACAGGTGTTTATGGAATAAACTTGGATGTGAACATAGGTTTGTTTATTTAAGAAAGTAATCTATGGCCTTAAGTAGAGTTTACGTGTCTCGTTCGAGAAGTTTAATAGTATTTTTGTTGTTGGTGGCTTTCGACATTGTACTGTTGATCACTTAGTTTTTTATCGATGGATAAATAACAGTTGTGTGATATTTGCTATATATGTGGATAATATTTTATTAACTGGTAGTGATATTGTAGACATTTAGGAGATAAAGGACTATTTATAGGCATACTTTATCACGAAGGATATGGACAAACTTAAGTACTTCTACGGTATTAAGTTTGCTTACATTAGGGACAAGATGACACTATCTTAAAGAAAATATGCATTGAACCTTTACAGGAGATAAGTTTGTTGGGGCGACCACTTCATTTAATCAGAGCCTAGACTTTTGGGATAGTTCGTCACCACTTCGTTTGATTGGGAAATTGATTTTCCTAACTCTTACATGATTAGATATTGCATACATTATTGGTGTATTTAGTCAGTTTATGCACGAGTTGAGGACAAAACATTGGCAGAGAGTTTTACGAGTACTATCTTACATTAAGAAAGTCCTTGGTAAAAGACTGGTTTATAGAAAGAATAGTCACCTGTGCATTAAGACATACTTAGACTTTGACTATGCCGGGGATAAAGGAGATCAAAGTCAATTTCAAGCTATTGCATTTATGTTGGAGGTCATCTTGTCATGTGGTTTAGTAAGAAACATAATGTCGCCTTTAGATCTAATGCGATTTAGTTTGAATCTTACTATCGATCCATGACACAATCTGTTTGTGAGATAATGTGATTTCGTTCACTCTTAACAGAACTTGACTTTTTCGTGGATGTGCCTATGCCAATGTATTGTGATAATCAGATTGTTATTTACATTATTAACAATTCAACCTTTCATACGCGTACTAAACATATAGAGGTGGATTATCATTATGTTTGGGACATGGTGATGAAGGAGATTATCTTTATATTTTCTTAAAGAGACTTAGGTAGGGTTTGTGCATCTAGAAAGTACAGGAAATGATTTGATGTGAATCTCATTTCCTGTTGACCAACTAAAATGATGGTGTTTGTGCATTTGGTTTGAAATGATTTCAAAGGAAACTTATTTCCTTTACTTTCCAGAGTATTTAAATCCCAATGTTTTTCATTTCCCCCTTCTTCCATAGAATTTCACTAGATTTCATTACCTACACCCCAATCTCCCTCCTCTCGCGAAAACCCCTCTCCCATCGTCCTCCTTCTCACCGTCCAGGTTCTCCTCCTTCCTGTCGTCCTCCTCCTCCAGGTCTTCCCCCTCGTCGCCGTCCTCCTCCTCCCTGCCGTCCTCTTCCCCGTCGTCGTCACCGTCCAGGTCCTCCACGCCCTCCACCTCCACCTCCACGCCGTCCAGGTCTTCCACCGTCCTCTGCACCATCCAGGTCCTCCACGCCGTCCACCTCCACGTCCGCGCTGTCCTCCTCCTCCATGCCGTCCAGGTCTTCCGCCGTCCTTTGTGTCGTCCATCTCCTCCACACCCTCCACCTCCACCTCCGTGCCCAACCACCGCCAACCACTTCGGAAGCCGCGAGGTAACGGAACTTCTCTGTTCTTTATCAACTCCGATTGTTAGTGGTTTATTGCAATTGTGGCTCTTGAAAGTATTTAGTTCTGCAGAGGAAATATTTGAAATCATTGAATAACAAATGTATAGCATAATGGTGTTGTTTAACTAAATAATTATCACAAATAATATAAAGAGTAAGGGTACTGTAAATGCCGATTGCCTGAATGTTCTTCATCAAAGTTGCTCTTTATGGGTTTGTAGACTACTTTGTAACCTATACATTTAGCTCTGTACAGTGAAACTTTGAAAGACCCATGTTGTTACCTATGGCAGATGAATAAAATCCCAACAACTTGCTGATTATAAGATTTCCATGAATTAAAACCTTTTAGGGTTTGTAAGTTTCAAGGCAAAGTTCAGGTATTCCATGGATTAAGGGGTTTTTTTTTCTGTTTTTTCTTTGAAATTATAGTTTTAGCTGTTGACACCATGATTTGAAATCTAGTAGAGATTATGGAATCACAAAGTCCCTAGCCAACTCAAGTACTCGAGTTGGTTCCTTGGAATGAGTGTTACCTGTTACGTGGACAAATTTGCATTGCTTACAGATTGAAAATATTGGAACTTCTCTGTTCTTTATCTCTCATTGTAGGTAATATGTGTTTCTTTAGCAATCTTGGTGTAGGTTTGCTATTGGGTTTTTTTGAGAAAAATTTTGGTTTAGTTAACGGGTATTTATGTTTTGTTAGTTGTTTCTCTTGTTAATCTTACTGCATAACCCTTTTCTTTATCCTAAATCTTTTGTTTTCCTTTCTTTATTGACTTGTTGGTGAACAAATTGTTGTTTTCCATGTTATGGAATGGGGAAAGTATGTCATGAATAATGATATATGTGTGAAAGTCCTTGTGCATAAAGTCATGTAAGCTAAGTTTGCTATTTTTGATGGTGAAGGGTGATTCTGGGAAGGATAGAATTTGAGACAAGAATAGTAGAATGAGCTGAGAGACCGTAAGTGTAAAAATTGTGTCTTTGGTGGCTTGAGGGGAAATAGTCTAATGGCAAATGAGTAGCCTTCATAAAAGAACTCATATAACAATGGAGCTAATAGAAAAAGTGGTAGAACAGTAGTTATTTTCATTTACATTTGTTATTTTGAACACATAACCTTTGGCTGTTTTATTTATTCATTTAAGTTTTATCATTTGTGTTTATATACCTTTATTACTTGGGACTTTGTACAACATGAAAATAATTTTAGACGAGCTTGATGTATTGAACTTAATGCAATGAATTCCCAACTAATCCATCCTATTGTCATGACTTATTATTGTCATGAGATTATTTTTTTGTTTTTCTCATATCATAATATTTCTTTTGTTAATCGATCTTTCCTTTGTTGTGTTTGGATATTTCTCTTGTTTGTTTTCATTATTTTTTTTACATGATTATTGTATTACATATATATGTTTATTTTAATTGTATACTTCTCTTCTTGGAAATAGGTATAGCTAAAGATAGTAAGAAAAAGATTGAAGGAGGGAGAAGTTATACAAGTTGGAGTATAAAGGGTGATGAAATAATATTAGACATTTTTTGTGAAGTTATCAAAGAAGGAACAAGAAAAACTACCGATGGAAAAATAAGATCAGAGACTTGGATTAAAATAATTAAAAAGTACAATGAGAAGATCGAAGTCAATATTACGAGAAAAAATATGGACAATAGAATGAAGACATGGCGTAGCATATATAAGAATTACAGTACAATTAGTCGTCAAAGTGGATGGGGTTGGAACTTTGTGCATGGTCTTGAAGATCTTGAAGATGAATTAGAAGAAATTTTGGAAGTCAATCTTCCAGAAGTTGTTCAAGAGTTGGACGAGGAAGAAGAAATATATAATGGTATTGGATTAATTCAAGAAAAAAAAGAAGAAAAAACAGATCAAATGTCTGTAAATATCATGAATTCTATATGGCATGGTTGATTATTGTAATTCTTTTCTAAGAATTTGTAATGTTATTTGACCTTTTGTATGACTCAAATTTATATTTTGAGTGATATTTGATTGAGTTTTAAGTTAATAATTATGAAATTATCAATGTCTGTTTTCCTTTGAAATCTGTTGATAAGCACAAACACCTATGTTCTAGTTTCTATTGTTTTCTTGAATAGGCACAAACAGTAGGAAATTTGGTCAACAGGAAATCAATTTCTCTTACTTCTCATTTCTTGATAAATCCTGTTGACTCTGGAATTCTATTTCCTGTCAAATTTTGCGCACAAACAGGTCCTTAGTCTTGCGCCTTATGATTATTTTTGTATCAAGCTGGACATGATAGATATATATGTTTTAGCTTGAGGGGGAATATTAGACTTATCGTGTGGGGTTATATGTGTGTGTGTTTATGTAATAAGATAATTAGATATCCATTTATATGTAGCCATATATATATATATATATATATATATAAAACCCTATTGATCAAAGATCTTTCTTTTCTCTCCCTTTACAGCCTCAAAGTGCGTCGCTGTTGGGCACTGCTAGTCAGTCGATTACTTTTATCGAAATTTGGCAACTGGTAGCAACATTTTTATCACTGTAGTTTGGGTTGTTTTGAGAAACATTGTATGAGGTTAACAATGAAATTCAGAATCCGTATGATTTCCACTCCATGGTCCAACCACATAGCTGTGTTGTTGCATGTAAATATTAGAGTTAGTTTGAAAAAAGTCACAAAAGTCATCATTCCTCTCTCTTGTATTTCTCTTTGGTGGCTTCTTGTAATTGGAAGTTAGTATTGTTTGGATTTCAATTCATTGTTCATTAGGGTTACTTGTTTTTGTATTGGAGGTCCATTTGGAACTATTTTGGGCAAAAATACTTTGATCGAAAGTCCGCTTTTTGCCAGAAAGCTATATATTATAGTTTTTCTGTCGCAGTCTTTTAGTTCGAATTTCAAAACTATACCAACGTTGGTAACTACTTTTCAAAGAAAGCTGTGGAAGAAAAGCACATTTGGAATTGCTTTTCTTGGAATATTTTTTTGGCCAAAAACTGTAATTCCAAATGCAGTTCCTAACCTAGCTCCTGTTTGGATCGAGGATAAATAATGATACATAACTAGCCCCATAATAGGGTTATCCTATTTTAACCTTGTAAACTGCTTGGTTTCACATCATTTTTCGTCTTTGGGTTTAAATGATAAAGCTACACATTGATATATATAAATGATACTAAACTAAGAAAATAATTCTGTGAAAGGATTCTATAGGAATGGAATCGCACGCATTTCTTCTTGAGAGGTCGAAAGCATGGAGATCTTGCTGCCACGACCACACATCGAAGGATACTAAGATATAGGTAGCTTAATATAAATTTATGATGAAAAGAAATTAAGAACAATGCAAACGACTTTAAATCATTCATACCCAAGTAAAAAAAAAAAACCATGATTGCCATTGGAATGGGTCTTTGAGGATTCATCCCGTGCAAATACAAACAATAAGAAAACCCAACTTATAATTCTTGGAACCTATTCAAAGATGGTGTGTATGGCAGACAGTGCAACACAGATTTAGGTTTTCACATGATCAATACATGAGGAAAAAAACCCAGAGATGGAAAGGAGAAGTAAAGAGAGAGAGAACCATCTTTTGATAGATGTTATATGAAGCTTATTCTGTGGAGAAACACAATAATACCAAGAAGAAAAATGAAAGAATCAACTTTCCAAAGAGGACTTTATCTAACGTTGTTCAGGCACCCCCCTCCCTTCACCGATCTCCTTCTTTCCTCTTCTAAAGAGAGAAAAGTGATAGATTTTATGATTATTTCTTTAAATATCAGGGGTTTATTAAACAGGGATAAGTTGGGGTTAATCTGGGGATAATTTTTATTCCAACTCCCTTCTGGAAATAGAATTGTTAGGGTTAGCCCTATCAATTTATGGATAAGTGTTCCTGTTTTACCTCTAAACAAACAACATTATTCCGATTTTATTCCTACTTAACCCAGCATATCTCCAATCCAAACTGGGGAGGGGGGAGTAAGTCTCCGTAGCTTTTGCTTAAAGTCCATATCTTATGATCGTTGAAAATCTAATGAAATTGCATTAGTTACTGTCGGAGAAATTTTAGACCTCGAATGAAACTAGCCTAGGTAAATATGTTCACCAATACAAACATCATGAGGTAGGAAGTTTACAGGTCTTTTCACTTGGATTCTGAGCTTATATGTTGTAAAAGTGATTCCTATAACAACAAACAGTCTAGGATGAACACACTTGGTACGAGTTGTCTAGCTGCTAAAAGTTATTTGGCCATAATGCTCAGAATCCCAGCTTATCTCCAATCCAAACTGGGGAGGGGGGAGTAAGTCTCCGTAGCTTTTGCTTAAAGTCCAAATCTTATGAAAGCTGAAAATTCAATGAAATTGCATTAGTTACTGTCGGAGAAATTTTGGAGCTCAAATGAAACTAGCATAGGTAAATATGTTCACCAATACAAATATCATGAGGTAGGAAGTTTACAGGTCTTTTCGCTTAGATTCTGAGCTTATATTGTGTCGTAAAAGTGATTCCTAGAACAACAAACAGTCTATGATGAACTCACTTGGTACGAGTTGTCTAGCTGCAAAAAGTTATTTGACCATAATGCTTGATTTCATAAACTAATTCGATTTGCAGTGACAAGTATTAACCACTCTTCTATGATATTAACATATCAACAATCTTAAAGGTTTCATCATGGCTAGAGTTTTTCTTGCCAATCTCCTAGCAGGGACGGTACAAAGGAAAGACTTGTAAAATCTGTGATGAACGAGATTTGGCTCCCACCTCCATTACTCTCATGCAGTGCAGCTGCTTTGTCATAGTCACTGCTTCACCTTGCAGTCTCACTGAATGCTCACCCTCACGGTCTTGCCAACAACATTAGGGTCTTTGCTCTACTTGCAACCAAGAGAAGAGTGATGGAGACAACTTTATCTTCAGTCCACTTGTACCATTACAATCAATACAGTACATAAATTATGGTTCATGTTTTTCTTATTTTTTCGACATTGCGTTATCACAAGTTAGTCCTTGGCATCATTTCTTCCCATTTGTTAGGTGTGTCCTTTGTTAAGCTATGTTTCATTTTGCCGTCATGTTTACAATCTTTCTTCTGTTTAACAAGGTGCTGGCAATAAGGCTTGGCAATGGGCCAAGTTTGGACTTGAGACTTGTAGGTCTAGACCTGTGAAGTTGAGGTCTAGGTTTAAACAATAAAACCTATGGATCCATGGATCAAGGCCCGATACATAGGATTGGCAATGGGTGGGGTCTGACCAGGATCCGTGGGTTTGGACTCGTAAAATATAGGTCTAGGTCATTAAAAATGAGACCCATGAATTCATGGACCTAGACTCGCTAGACCTGTTCATTTATTGGGTTAGGTCTGGGTCTAAAAATACTTAGACTCGTGGACTTGTGGATCCGATTTATATATAATATATTATAAGTTAAATATAAAGACTAATGTATAATATTTATATTATATATATAATATATTATTCTACTCTTAAATCTCATTCTCTCTAAAATCTAAAATTTATGTGGTGTATGCACATTGATAGAGAATTGTTGTATGGACATTGACAAATTAGTTTGTTGAAGTTGGATATATTTATTTATGTGTTGTTGAACTATCAATGGTTTATGATATTGATCATGTTATATATTTATATATGGTTGCATTTTATTCATGATATATATGTATTGATAGAGAATTGTTTAGCACATTTATTTATAATGTTTTAAGTTTAATTACAAATTTATTTTCTTCAAAAAAATAAAAATAAGTTGGAGGATCCATTAGACCTAAGACCAAGACCTAGATCAATTATCTTCATGGGTCTGGGTTCGGGTCTGGGTCTGAATTCTAATTTTAGAATCCAAACCTGGACCAGACCCATGAAATAAGATGGGCCTAGGTCTGGGTATAAGTTGACCCGACTCGTATCCACTCCTATCGATAAACATGTTTGTTTAGTGCGTAGGGTTTGGGTCTAAAAATACTCAAACTTGTGGATTCATAGACTTGAATTATATTAAAATAATTATATTTAAATAGATTATAATACTTAAAAATTAAAACCTTAACTATATTTTAAGTTAAAATTTAAAACCTTTTTCATTTAATTTATTATTATATGTTTATTAAGTGTTTAACTTTATCTTTACTCTTTTTTTATATAGCAAGATGCAAATGAGTAATATCTTGGTATCATTTCAAATATAGTTAATGATGCACGTGAAGTTGAGTAACTCTTTTATTTGCAATTAAAAGGCTACCTTCTTAAAAAAAAAGCTTTGAATGAATTATGTCATATTCACGTGTAAACTTTTTTTATTTGTCAATAGTGGAATGAAAATTATGATAAAAAAATGTAAAAAAGTATATGCTTTCAAGCAAACAAGAGACTTGTTCACATTTTTGATTACAGGTTTAGACTTAGATCTGGACCTACGAAAAAAAGATGGATTTAGGTATAAGTAGACGTGACTCGTTGTCAGGCTTACATGGCAACAAGGGCTTCACTAGTTGGCATGGTTCACAATGTTGACACGTATTGATGAAATTTCTCCGACATGTATTGACATAATTTTGTTGACATGTGTTGACATAATTTGGTTGACACGTGTTGGGTTTCAAATATGTAGACACGATTTAATATTGTATTTCTAGAAATATTGTATTTCAGTAAGTCGTGTTGACTTAGTCGACTAAAAAGGACCCAAGTCGATTGATATGGCTGTTGCTACTCTTGACTGTTGTTTCTCCTATTTGATGCTATTGGTTGCTCCTCTTCTCCTTTGTTGTTGGCTCTTTGTTGCTCGCTCCTCGTAACTTAATGTTGGGAATAGGACACTGCTAAGTGGCAACATCTGAGGTGTTAGACTTCATATCTTTAACACTTGGATGTTCTTTCATTTTTACTCTCTCTTTATATTAAATGTTGTCAGAATTTTTCATTTTAAGCATATACTAAGTATTTTTAGGTATGATTTATACATTTATTAAGTATTTTTAGGTATTATTTATGTTTTAGGGTATTTTATTAAGTTTATGTAGCGTATTTTAATGTGATACATGTTTAGTAAGTGGATCTAAGTAGTTTTAGATGTAGATTATTGTTTACTTTAGTTTATCTTAGAATTCTAATTTGAAATTTGAAATTTTTGTCTATTTCCGTAGACTTCTGTAGAATTATCATGTTTTCATCGATATTTCTACCGATGTTTGATATGTTTCTATTTTTGTCGAATTAAACCATGTTAATTGGTTATCTTATATTAATCTTTTTTTTTGGTAACGTCTTATATTAATCTCAGTAATTAGATTTTTGAGCTAAATTGTATGGCATGGCTTACCTTCTCAGAGATTATGGAGGACATAACCAAGAATTGCAGTATCATAGCATAGATTATATTATGATACCCTGTGCTTATAATTTGGTTTTATTTAATTCCCCCTCGTTTCTATGACTTTTTCCGTAGGATGATGGTATCTTAGTGATTCCTACAGTTTCTGGGTTACCTCCAAAACATGGTGCAAAAGAGATAGTATCAGAGGACTACCAGATCCGTGCTTATAGTCTGTTGGCTATTGCAGGCATGTCAGGTTGTTGTCAGGTACAAGATCTGTGTATTATTCTCACGTTTTTTTTCCTTGCAGGCGTGGTTAGAAGTGTAACAATCTGCTGCTTTCATGAATATGGTTTATCTTTATTAAATTGCAGGTGACGCTTCCAATGGGATTGCATGAAAAGTGTCCTGTTTCAGTTTCTTTAGTAGCAAGGAATGGTGGTGATCGCTTTTTACTTGAAGTTGTACGGAAATTGTATGACTCTCTCCAAGAACAAGCACAATTAGTTGCAAAGATGAACTCTTCAGGTGGCAATGTAGGCAAAGAAGGGTCTGCTGAGATTGCAAAACAGAGGGTATGTGAGAAATAGTTGATACCTATGAGTTTCACATTATGAAGTTATTGGATGACATTGTGCCTGGTGTGAATAGTTATTTGTACAATTTTATTTGTCAACGATTGGATTTGGTTCATTTCATCTGCATGACGTTTATTGCGTTGATGTCTTATAAATTTCTTTAGTTTGTGTGTACATCTTGATTTATTATGTTTTTATATCTATTTTTCAGGGTAACGTTGCTTACAAAGAAAAACAATGGCAGAAGGCCATTAGTCTCTATACTGAAGCAATTAGACTTGTTGGAAACAACGCAACGTATTACAACAACAGGGCTGCTGCTTATCTTGAACTTGGAAGGTACTGTTTCTGTTCAGCTATCATTGAATTCTGTTATCTACATTATTTTGCTAATTTCAATTTGGATTCCAGTTACCTACAAGCCGAAGCTGACTGTAGTGCTGCAATAAATCTTGACAAAAAGGTTAGTTTTTCCTGCATAACTGGTATGTTGTCTTCATATTTACAGTATTTAATCACTTCTGTTATTGGTACATTGAACCTGCTACCTCTCCTGTGAATCTTGTGCTTGGCTTTAGACCGTCTCCTTGGGAATATTTTGTCGTCATTAGCTGAGCAGTTACTCTTCTTCACTTCTTATTCTTCTCATTTTTTGCCGTATATTGATCTCGAGGACCTAAGGCAGAACCATATCATTTATTCCTGGAAAAACATGCATATTTTTTCTTTGATTTTCTTTTCTTGCATGTGCTCTTTGTTTTTTTCCCTCTAGTCAGAATTTAGGAATTTGTTCTTGTTCTTATTCTAATTGTTAGTGTTTGACCTTTACCATTGATCTTTATGAGATAGGTAGATTTATATCAATTATAACATCAAATTACTGTGATTCACTATGTCCATTTATTGAAGCTTCATCAGGCATCTGTATGGGTGCGACTGGAACAGATACTTTATCAGGTCTACATATCTTTGTGACAATGGAGATGAATTGATCCTACAAAATTGGACTTTCATACACAGGAAATATCATATGGAGACACGAAGTGGATAATAGGAAATTGGATGCAGACAAATTTAGAAACAGATCAACACGGTTTTTATTAACATATATTTGAGCCCTACATAAATAGTCAAACTTAATTTAATAGGGTTATTTGAACCTTAAATCAATTTTAAAATTAGTTTGATTTAGCAATTAAATTACTTTAGATGGTATATGGTAAATAGTTGACATGTGGTAAGATAGCATATTTGTACATGTCTTATAGTGTTAGTCATGAGTTTATTTTTTTTTAACTTGAGGAACATAGATCTTCAAACTATGAATAGAGTCATGTTTTAAAAAAAGCATTGGGCTTGGATAGCGTCATCTAGGGGTGTACATAGGTTTGGGTTGACCCGAAAATCAAATCAATCCGAATCGCTTGGGTTGGGTTGGGTTGGGTTTTTTTAATCATGGATTGGATGTGTCGGAAAATCCCAAACCCGAACTTTATAAGTTGGGTATGGGTTACCCAATCGGATTCGAATCTGAAGGTGTGTGTGTGTGTGTATATATATATAATAGTAATTTTTTATATTTATAAATACATAATATATATATAATTTTTATTTTATAATAGTATAAAACATTAATCACAACTTCTTTTTACACTTCTCATGCTTAACACTTGTATATATTTCATAGATAATATTAGTAGAGCTACTTTTGTTTGTTAAGTAACTATACTTCTATTAGTTATTTTTAGATCAATAAACCATGAATTATCTTTTAATTTTTGCAGTTTTCTGGTCCTCTAGTTAGGTTAGCACAATTCTCTTGTACTTTTGGAGAAAATTATTATTAGATGGTTAAGCAACACTAATGTATCGCATGTTAATTTTTCTGACTTTTAATAATGAATGAGTTTATTATCATTTTTTTTGTAATTAATAATAGATGAATCTATATCTTTTTTTTGTATAAAATTTAAATGCTATAAAACCTGAGAATCGACCCAATCCAATCCGAAGTTTGTAGGTTGGGCTGGATTGGGTCTTGATTGGGTATAGGTTGGGTATAAGTTTAAAATTATCCAACCCGAACAATATGAGTTGGGTTGTGGGTTCACTCCTAACCCGACCCTTCTCGACCCATGTACACCCCTAACGTCATCAGTATTCAGATAGCTTAATCATATACTATATCCATATCTAAATAATTTGGGAAAACTAGTATTGCGATTGATATCTGTATCCCTCCAAGTATTATAAGCAAATAGCCATTTTTAGATGTAATTTGGATATTAATCAGGATCTTGCTGAATATTATCCATCTGGCTTCTTCTTGAGCATCTGTTTCTCCTAAAGGGTTCTTCATTCATCTTCCTTGGCAACGTCAATAAATCGTTGGATTGGTTGGGCTGTGTTGTTCTCCATTTATTGCTTACGCAAATGATGTCTAATTTAGTCCCTTACGGAGAAGTTAGTGAAGCAAGTGGATCACATAATGATTAGATAAAGGTATACCATATATTTATTCATTAGCCTGGAAATGTGGATTTGAATTTTATTTGGACATGAAAATCACATTGTTGGTAGTCTGATAAAAACATCGGAAACTTTTGCACCCAGATACCAAATAAAACCAGATATGAATACAAGGTAGAAGTAATTGAATATGAATGTGGAATGTGGAAGTGATGCATTTGTTCGTCGACAGATACCATATGAAATGGATATCAAAAATATCAAATTAGTTTAGTTATACATTCAGTCTTTGTTGATTGATTTCAATACCACATGGCAAAATGTGTACAGTAATATTGAAATATGGTTACATTTGGATGCAAATAGTTAGTTGTGAACCACAAGTAATTAAGCATAATTACAATTTGTCATTGACCTGCTAAATTATGTTTGTTTATTTGACGCCTGCAATGCTTTGTGAGAGTAAGCCTGTACTCAAGGGGAAGAAATGAATGTATTAGAATATGTGCCATTTACCTACTGCCACTTTTGGATCGAGATGTTAAAATTCCATCTCATCTCACTAATTTTGGGCCAATCTTGCATCCATAGGATCCAACTTGACAAAACACAACATTTGGTCTCGAAGGTGACATTTTTCTTATAATGATGCAAATTCCTGGTTAAGTGGGCTTAGGTTGAGGCTTCCCATAAGTTTACAAAGTTTAGCTAAAAGCTGCCCTTATGGTTTCTCTAATATAAATGAAATTATAGCAATATGTGTGGCATTTTGGTCAGTTAAGGAATATACAGCAGACCACTTGGAACTGTGGTAGAGTTTAGTTGGAAATTGGATTGCCAAATTACTGAACCAGTGAACTAAATGCACATATTTTCTATCTAGACAAAGAAAGAAAATTGGTCTTGTATTTAAGTATGGTAATGGTTGTAATACTGCAGAATGTTTTCTAATTGTTAAAGATATAGTGGGCCATTGTTGTTATATGGTTTAGTTAGAAATGTGGTTTGCCATCTAATTGAAGTGAATTGAACTTCTTCTCGAGTCCTGGACTTACTTTCCTTCCAGACTTACTTTTCCCATCCATGTTCTGCTACTTTGATATCTTAGTTCTTAGGGTTCAATGTTGTGGTGAACCACTTGGGATTAGCTCTATGTGTTTGACTAAAAAAAAGGAAAGTTTATGTCAGCATGTTGGTTTTCCTTTGTTGGTTATATTGCATTTTTTTCTTAACATTTATGCAAATATTTGACATCAGTTGTGGTTCATTTTCAGAACATTAAAGCATACCTGAGAAGAGGGACTGCCCGGGAGATGCTGGGATACTACCAGGAGTCAATTGATGGTACTCATTGCCACCTCTATTACACATGCTTTCCTAGTCATTCAAGTGATAGGCATTGCACTTTCTGTTTGAATTTTGTGCATTGACATTCCTCTCCAGGTTATGCTATATGTTCTCATAAGACATTCTGGCTCTGTTCTTGCAGATTTCAGACATGCGCTTGTCTTAGAGCCTACCAACAAGACAGCCAGCGTAGCCCTAAACAGATTAAGCAAATTATTTCAGTAGACGTGAAGTAAATCAGACACTTGGCAGGGCATGAAAAATTGAGATTGTTGTTAAGATATTTGATGTGATGTGTCTGGAAGGAAGTCACACTTGCTGCCTTCGGAGTGTAAATTGGAGTTTCAGACACTTCCACCAAAGAAGCATACCAGGTCGCCATCTATCAGATTTTTAGATACTTAACCGTTTTAAGGTCTTTAATGTGTATTGGCTTCCATATAAGACCTTTATGACCAGTTTTGTTTTGCTAATTATTTTGGTTTCTAGAATTGGTATAGGTTGGTGTGCTTTTCTGGAATAAATTTATTTAATTTTATGATATATTTTGTGGGAATATTCTTTATTTTGTTAGCGTTGTTTTGCTGGAGCTGGCATCTATCTGCTTTGCAGAATGTGGACTACGTATTTTGTAAAATCTTGGATGGAAGGTTGGTATTTGATCATGGAAGGTTGGAATTTCTGTTCTGTTGCGTCTTGGATGAGGTATATTTTGGATGCAATTTGTTTTTATGTCGAACTGCAATGGTAAGGTTGATTAGCTATACTTAGTAACTTGTACAATTCATATGAAGGTTCATTAGCTATACTTGGTAACTTGTACTGTCCATATGTTTCTTTTTGATTGGTAACTTGATCAGAGTTGATTTTATTTATCTCATAACATTAATTGGCAATAAGATTCTCCAATTTGGACTTGGTGATTCTTAAACTTTGCTGGGTACCAAAGCTTAAATACTTGAATGATCCATGAAGAACTGGTCTCTCTAAATAATTATCCAACCACCGAACTGATGCACTTCTGGTTAGCATGTTGATCGACTTAGGGATTATCTACTCAAAACATTTAAGAGCAAGGCTCTTGTAAATTACTTGCGTGGCCTCGTTATATCCAATGTGCAAGTATTCTTTGCGTTTTTCCTCTCTCGAGTTTCTGGCTTAATGATGTGTGGAAGAGCACCCATGATGTTTGGTGGGTTATAGACGTTTTTAAGCTACCACTTGGTTGATTTAATTATTGAAAATACTAATGAATGCGTGTGTATGTATGTGAACAACTAAATTCTAAATAATCGGCAATAAGCATATGTAAATAATATCATAATCTTTAGATTAAAGATAGAGATTTAAATCTTGAGCTTAAAGTTGATATCTTCCTTTTTAAAAATAGAAGTTAGTTATTGTAGATATTCCAATTTTTAAGTCATTTGGCAGTAAACTTTTCCAGATGATGTTTTCATTGCGACCATTAAAATCCTGACCTACTTAAGTCTACACAAGTTCAATCAGGACCACACTAGTCTACTTTGACTTAATTAAAATAAAAACCAAACAAAACACATTTAAGTCTACTTCAAATCCAATTAATCAAATAAAAATCCTGATTAATCAAGTAAAAATCTTAATAAAGTAAAATCCAATTAAATCCACTTAAAATCCAATGAAAACCCTAATTCAAGTCAAAATCAAATTTAAAACACTTAAAATCTAATTAAAAAAACAAAAAAACCTAATTCAAGTCAAAATGAAATAAAATCCACCAAATTCCATTTAAAACCCAAGTAATTAAGAGAAAACCCCAATTAAGTCAAGATCCATTAAAAACCCTAATTAATTAAAATTCAAAACCCTAATCAATCCAAAAACCCTAAATAAACCAATAAACCCTAATTAAAACAAAAAAACCCTAAATAAACCAATAAACCAATAAACCCTAATTTAAAATCCAAAAGCCTAATTTCAAACCAATTAATTAAACCCTAAATCCCAAAATTAAAAATCAAATTTAAATCACAAAACCCTAATTAAAAACTTAAAATAAAAATCCTAAAATCCCAAAATAAAATAAAAAAACTTAAAATAATTAAAACCCTAATTTAAAACCAATTAATTAAACTTTAACCACAAATTTAATTAAAATCATAAAACATAAGTAAAAAGCCTAAATTAAAATTCAAAACCTTAATTTCAAAAAAAAAACTTAAAAAAAAAAACCTAAAATCCATGAAGATCCCAAAAATAAAACAAAACAAAAACCTAAACTAATCAAAACCCTAATTAAACCCTAAATTAAAAAATCAGAAATTAAATTAAAATCACAAAACTCCAAATTAAAAACCTAAGAAGCAAAACCCTAAAACCATAAAAATTCCAAAACAAAATAAAACAAAAACCCAAAATAATTAAAACCTAATTTAAAACCAATTAATTAAACCTTAATCATGAATTTAAGTGAAATCATAAAACATAAATAAAAGCCCAAACCTAAAACCCAAAATCCATTTAAAAATCTTAAAAACAAAACTTTAAAAAAAATAACCAAAAGAAAAGGGAAAAAAACTAAAGTCCAATTCGCAGGCCCAAATTCAACCCAATAAGCCCAATCAATGTTTAAATCAGAAACCTTACAAAAGCAAAAATAATAATTCTGGCGAGCTCCTTTTTCTTCGGTGATGACTTCGGTCAACCCCGAAATATCTGGAGCATATCTGCATCTCCGTCGAGCATCCCAAGCTCGCGTGCTCGATCCTGTGTCGCCCAGTTGTTGAGGAAGTTGATCGACGGCCCTACGGAGGTTCGCCGGGGTATAAAAAACCTCACCGCTGACGCCTCAACCCATCATCTGCCTCCAGCCTCCCCTAGTGTGCGAAAACCCATTTCCAAAACCTAGCCAATCCCGTAAAAGACAGAGGGCACCTCTCCAACTAATTTCCCAACCCCCGGAAGCCTCGAATTCAGCAACTAAAGCCGTCGGGGCCTACTACATCAGCCCGTTCCGTGGGAGAAGACAGTCTGCTCGTCAAGTATCCTTCTCCCTCCTCTTTTCCAATTCCAAGCATGTCTCTTAGATCCCGTTAGGTCCTTGGAGCTTATCACGGTGGAGCAGTGCTTCCTGCCTGCCGTTGCGTCTCCTCCGGTGGTGGGTTCACCACCACTAGCAAGCCTCGGGCCGCTTGGCCTCAGGCGAGGCCCCTAGGGGGCCCTTCCTCCCTCCTCTTTTCTCCTCTTCCATCTAGCCACCTAGGCCATCTGAAGACCTAGAGACACCCCCGCCGACGCTCAGCCAGCCTTGTCGCTGTTGCAGCTGCTACCGTCGACGACCCTCCGCCGTGGAGACACTTGAGGTCCCCTAGTTGCGCCAACCCTGATCCACCTCCTCCGGAAACTTCTCCGCGTCACCACGAGCGCCTCTGCGCCGCTCCTTCGCCGTCCAGACCATCGCGGCGCCTTGACGACCTCTGCCATTGTCGTCGCTGGAGTCGAAGGTGGGAGGAGCCGTTTGAACCTCCCGAGCCCTCGCCCCAGCCTCCAGGAGCTTCACCGTGCCTCTCTGGATGTCCCCTACCATCGCCGCTCCGCTTGGATCGCCTGCGCACCTCCAGCTACTCCACTGCCATCTTCCCTGGCGCTGACGGAGCACCTCACCGGAGCGTGAGGTGGGGGGAGGCCTAAGCCTCCCCAGCCTTGCCCAACCACGTGGAGATGGTCGCCGTGCCTCCGGGAAGCTTCCTAGCCGCCACATGATCCCCTCCGCCGCTGGATCACCGCTGTAGCCTCGCTGGAGAGATCCTAGAGGGAGAACGCCGGCGATCCTCCGGTGATCTTCGAATAAACTTGTTTTAAGTCAGGCCCATTTAGTTTAGGTTTATTTTTATCAAGTCCTTATTTTATTGCATTTCAATCCTTTTTTATTGCATCTGGGTCCAAACATTTGCATTGTAGTCCCTGTAGTTTTAAAATACATTTATTTCTTTTATTTTCTCTATGAATTTTGCATGTGACCCCTTGAATGTTTTATTTTTTAATTCCTAACATAATAACGCATGTTTTTATCACATCTAGGTCCCTAAAACATGATTTCTTTACATTCAAGTCCTGAACATTTGCGTTTGTCCCTTAAACCTTTTAAAATAAGTTTTCTCTATGAAATTTGCATTCTTGATCCTGAGAATTTTAAAAATCACACTAGTCATCATTAAAATTAAGTTTTTATCACATTTAAGTCCTGAATATTTGTATTTAGCCTCTGGACTCCTTTAAAATGATTTTTCTGTGGGAAATTTGCAATCTGAGACCTAAAAGATTTGAAAATCACTTTGACTATCATTAAAATTGAATTTTCTTTATAGTTTGGTCCTGGTCTTTTGCATTTAGCCTCCAGAACTTAAAAAAATGAGTTTTCTCTGTGAATTTTGCATCCTAGACCTTAGGAAACTTCATAATAGCACTGACCAGTATAGAATCCCAATTTTTATCACCTTCAAGTCTAGAAATTTTGCATAAAAGTCCCTAGATTCACATTAAATCATTCTTGAGCATACAATTTACATATAGGCCCTTAGGTTATTTCTAAATCCATTATTTAGGGTTTTAAATGTTTTCTTGCATATTTTGGGATAGTTTTCACTCATTGCATCTCATATTTTGCATTTAATCACAGATTTCGTTTAAAATTCATGTTTTCATTCAGGTTTGATCTTTAGTCTTACATCCTAGTCACATTTGTACTTATGTATGAATTTTGCACTTTAGACCCTGACTTTTCAAGAAATCATCTAAGTGTAACTTTTACATCCCAGTGCCACATTAACATTGGACTCATCATCTACATGTTAGAGTAGGAGTCATGAATATGTTTTTCATCTAGATTCTCACTCTTTTTTGTGAAATGCATCTTTGCCCTTATGTTTGTCCTTTATTGTGTTTACATCATTATGTTGATTTTCTTCTCCATGTTTTCTTGTAAATAACATCTTCTGGACATTTGACACATATTTTGACATAACTTACGCCATGCATCACTCCCATGCTAGCATTTATCACATTTGACCAGGAAAATGACTAAATTACCCCTATGCCTCCAATTCATGAGCATGCATCTCAATTTTTGCACTCAGTCTTACATAGTCCTTGTCTAAGTCATTCTTTAGAGTTTTTGCACATTTAGGCACTTATCATGCATTTCATATCATTTCTCCCCACATTTGCATCCCTATTTAGCGAGCCAGCATCCCATGCCTTTCCTTCGTGGATTTTTTTTTCACTTTTTCTTCAGAGTTTCTTATCCCATTTCCGATTTGATTTGCTTTAATCCCACATTTCAGATTTTTGATTTGATTTGGATTTCATCGTCCGAGGGCGTACATTAATTAATCAGAAGGCCCACATTGGCGCATCTGCGGGTTATTTCTCTCCTTTGATTTCCACAACTTTTTCTATGATTCCGAGGACTTGGGTTAACTCTACTTTTTATCCTTTTGACATCAATATGGTTTTTAGAGGCGTTCTTTACAAAATCCTTGTCATTTCATGTGATTTTTTGTGATTTTAGTAATTCATGTGGATTTCTTCGCAATTTTCGCACATCATCTTGTACATCCATCTAGTCTTGTTATGGTGTAGATATTAGCATGATTAGAGTATGATCTAGGTTTAGCAAACATTCATCTAGCCTTTAGTAAGCAATCTAGACTAGAAAGATCGAGTTTCTCGGACGTACGAGGGTGCCTAACACCTTCCTCGTGCGTAATTGGAATCCTTATCCATCCTCTGGTTGGCAGACATCTAGCCTTCACATTTATACCTCATGTATCCAATCTTTTGTGGTTTTCCTCGTCTTTCCGTTAAAAGACTAGGTGACGACTCCTTTTCTTTTTCTTTTATTCTGTCTCACGTCTTCGCCATCTTGGCATGACTGTCATCTCCTTCCCTTTGGCGTGACTCCGCGCCGGACCTCCGGGTTAGCATGGTCACAGTTATAAATATTATTTTAATTTGATTTTAGTTTTTTTGTTTCAAATATAGCATTATTCATGTATTACTAATAGGAGTGTAAACAGATATGATATGGATATAGGTGTTATTATATCTGTATTTATTTTTGAATTGTAGATATACGAATAGAAAATTACATATTTATATCTTAAAACAATGGATATAGATACGAAACGGATAAAAGCGGATTAAATACAGATAAAGTTGAATATAAAAAAGGATATCATGGAATGTACATTGCATAATCAATTAAACCATCGATAAGATTTTCATATATTTATATATTTTATGTTATTTTGCATGTATGAAATAAAAATAATATATATCAAAAATAAAAATATATTAGAAATAATGATGTATTAGACTTTATCTTTTCCAAAAATAAATAAAACGGTGAATTCAAATCTTGATATTCTACTTTTAAGTATGTATAATTAATTAATGATTAATAAAAAACCTATCATATTTTACAACATATTTTGTGAATTAACGTTAGTAAAATCTTATAATGACAAAGTAAAATGATTGTAAAGTATATCAATAATTTTTGACAAAAGAAACATCAAGAAATAAAGTCTAAAAGTGATTATGGTAAATCCATCTTAAATCAATTGAATGTTGGTCCCATTTCTTTATCAAGGAGACATGAAAGAAACTTTTCCAAGATTGAAGATGAAACTTCCTTAAGGGGAGGTAAGAAAGCACAGACTATGGGGAGAATAATCTCCATTAATGTGGAGAAAAAAAGACATATTCACTCAACAAGGAAAACTCCCCATCATGGAGAGAAAAACACTTCCTGATACACTATTTTTCTACTCGGAATCTTGGAAGACCGTCCTTTCCTTTGTCAAAATCTTCTTCTATATGGAATCTACAATGTAATATACCCCTTATTTGTGTAAGGAAAGGAACCCTACAATGCCAAATGCAGCCATCGTTCCTAATTGCTTTGAGAACCTTAAAAAGAGTTTTACTTAGTTCTCAAAGCAATTTTGACAATGTTACTTGTTTTTCATTTATTCGAATTAAATTTGAATTTTCAATTTATTATATCAGAAATGATCCAGATTTTCTAGCTACAATTAACCAAACTTTTATTGCTCTTATCCCTAAAAAACAGGATGTCTTATGGATCAAAGATTTTAGACCTATCAGTTTAGTTAACAGTATTTACAAGATTATAACTAAAACTCTGGCTTCTAGATTATCACCTGTGTTGAATTTAGCCATTGATTCTTCACAAAGTACCTTTTTGGCTGGGAGATCAATTGGAGATTGTTTTCTTGTGGCACAAGAAACACTACACTTCATGATCTCTTCCAATATTAATGGCTTCACGCTAAAGTTAGACTTTGAAAATGCTTTTGATAACATTAATTGAAATTTTTTGCTGGAAGCCCTTTCTGGTATGGGTTTTGGAGTTAAGTGGATCTCTTCGATCCGTATGTGTATATCCTCTGCTAAATTCTCTGTTTTAATTAATGGTTCCCCTAAAGGGTTCTTCGGGGCTACTAATGGTTTAAGACAGGGTTATCCCTTATCTCCACTATTATTTATTATAGCTACAAATGTGTTAAATTGAAAACAATAATCATCTTTTTCTAAATTGCATATATATTAGGCATGTCTGGAGTTTTTTCTTGGCAGCTGACTTATATCCAGGTTTTTTTCGAGTTGCGGACTTATTCCATTCTTTATCTCATCTCAAATTAGATTTAACTTTACATGGTTGGGTGATTTTACTTCAAATCATTCTCTTGTTGATTTGGAAATAAAGGAATAATAGAATTTTTCGTAACACTAATAGATCCTATACTCTTGTCATTCATGATATTATTTCACTAATGAATTTTTGGATAGAAATGCTTGTTTCAGGCTTTGAAAAGGAAGAGTTGCTTCAATATACTACTACTATGGCTTCACAGATGGTGGAGCAACCTACTTCTATTCTTTCATCCTCCAAAAGCAATCTGGAAGCTGTGCTTCCTAGAGTGGTTTCTGAAAATTTTCAAAATAACATTGAAGACTTCGAGGCTTGAAGTTCTGTTATATCTCAATAGTACTATCTCTACAAGTATCTTTCTGTGGTCTTTCTTAAATTAGATTCAAACATTGATCCATTTATATCTGGAACTTTTGGTTCCAAATTTTGTATAATTTTGACATTGTGATACTTTTACTTGGCTTGTTGGTCCATTGAAATTTAATTTAACCGTTTCCAAATTTTTTTTTATTATATGTTGCATTGTGAATATATAGTCATTCGAAGAACTTCATTCTAAAACTACCTCTAATTGAGTACAATGAAATCATTTTATAGCAAACATGGACATTGTTTCCACTCTAATTTTATGATTTTAATTAAACAAAAATTTCAAAAAAACTAAATTCATGGCCAAAGGCACATGCATAGCATGTGCTTATTTGCCAGTATACTTAAAAGAAAAGGTCATACTTCCACAGTGAGAGAAGTCAAAATTTTGTTCTCATTGAGAGTCCATGAAGACTAGTCGTAGAGGGCATATATAGGGCCAATTCTCACACACCTTCGAGAGCAAACATTTAGAGAGAATGTTCTTCTGACAATGGGAGCTTTTCAAGATATAAAATTTGGTTGGGGAAAAAAATTTTGTACATGTAAAATTCTACCCACAATCATTCACAAATTCATCTCAATAATTGGATGATGTCAAAAAAATGAGAGATGATACCTTAGGTCCCACAACAAAAAGCTGAAGATGATATCAGAGCCCACAACCAATGAGACTATGTACTAGTGCACAATTAACATGATTGTATATCGATCATTTAATTTTTTATGAATGATTGATGTGATTTTTTTTAAAATTTTTATATATATATTACATTCGTAAGATAGTAATCTCATGATAATTGATCTTTTACACACAACTTATTAGATATGCATTAGTGTGCTGCTTCATTTTGGTGTTTGTGTAGACGTGTTCCTAGATATTTTGGAGTCAATTTCGCTGATTATACTTGTCTCTCATAGATGATATAAAGAAGCTAAATTTTTTTTTGGCAAAAAACAGGGAATACTGTTTTGACGAACATATCTTGTCTCTCATATGCCTTAAATGTGTTAAAAATATACTTGTAGATGCTTTAGCACGAATAGGCAAAGAAGTCCGAGTGCAAGCCTAGACAATCAATGTATCAACTCTCATAAACATGGTCTTTTTTTCAGAGGATCTCAATCAACACTGGTTCGAATGTTCTGGAATAATGGTAATCCTTAAATACAATTTTTTATGCTTCTATTGATACCAGTAAGTTGGACGCATGCTCAGCAATTTTTGTTAGAATTTCTGATTATATAAAAGGATTCTAGATTATTTTATACATATATATGAATTATATATGGGTTTATCATTATTAGTGTTATTAATTCTATAGTTTATATAACCTAACGGGTTACTGGATATCCGTTTAGGAATATCCATTTAGGGGTATTCTTTAGACCTCTATAAATATGTAATGCTCTCTCTCTAATAGAATAATCTATCTTTCTTTTCCACACAAAACTCTACATGGTATCCAGAGCTTAGGTTACAATAACAGAAAAAAAAACCCTAGATCTATAGTGCCGCTACAGTGCCGTTGGTCGGAAATCTCCCTGTCGTCGGCGACTCGCTGGCCGTCTACCCCTGCCACTACCACAAACGGCTTCCCTACCCTCTGGCGCCCCCTCCTCCACCCTCTTTCGCCTGAAGTAGCCGTCGGCAAGCCTGTACCGGCCCTATCTTCCTGTCGCCGCCGCTGGCCGTCCTACACACACAGGCCACAACAGCTTCGGCCTCTACCACAGGAAGCCTCCTCCGTCCTAGGCGAGCCTTCCTTCACCCCTCCCGACCTCCTTCCGTTGCTCGCGAGCCTGTTCCGACCTTCCACGTTCGCAGTCGGCTGTTTGCCTCCTCTGTACCGACCAGTCCGGCTCTTCCAGGGGTCACCGGCGTTGTTGCTTCTGCCGGTGATGCCCTAGCGTCCTTCCTCCATGTGTGTAAGGGCAGTCCCGCCCCTCCCGTCTTGTCGTTTTCAACGTGTGGCCATGATCTAGGCTTCTACAACACCTCCAGTCGTAGTTGTGGGTGGATACGTCACATCCAACCCGTTTGGTGAGTAGTCCGGTTCACTCTTGGTTATTTTCAGCAATTATTTGGATTGTGCCTCCTATTGTTTGGTCCATATGGCATCCCGTGATATGTTTGTGAAGGTTCTGAGCACTACCTCAGAGAAATTGTCAGGCCCCAATTATATTTCTTGGTCCCAGAGTTTTGAGACCTTCTGTTTGGCTCATAAAAAAAATAAAACATCTTACTCATCCACCTCTGGATGAGAAGTTTGATACTTATGATGATTGGTTGGCTGATGATGCGGCGGTTATTACTTGGATGGTAAATAGTATAGAACCTGCAGTTGCACAAGGTGTTCTGTCTCAACGGCCAGCCAAGAACATCTGGGATAGTCTTCTTCTGACATATGGGCATGAAAAGAATATATCTCGGGTCTGTGAGATATATGAGCAGTTGTTCACCTTGAGACAGGGGGATCGATCAGTTCAGGACTTATTTACTACCTTACGTGCCCTTCTTGAGGAGTTAGAGATTCATTAGCCCTTGATTGCTGATCTTACTCGTCTACGTCGGTATCGGGAGGAGTTGGCAGTTGCAGTTTTCCTCACTACTCTAAATCCTGACCTTAGTTCACAGGTTAGAGGTCAGGTGTTAGCGACTGATACGCTTCCAGATCTTCGCACGACATTTGGCAAGGTTCTGCGGGTCTCTACAGCGACACATCCTACAGTACCTGAGCCTTCTGCTATGGCTACCACCAGGGGACGTGGTCGTGGTGGCTCTCGAGGTGGTCGTGGTTGTTCTGATGGTAGTGGTCGCCCGAAGTGTATTCACTATGGCAGGACGGGACATCACATTGAGAAGTGTTGGGATCTACATGGACGACCACCTCTTTCGTCATCTGCACATGTCACCACTGAGTCGACTCCACCCACTTCCACCAGTGAGGAGCAGACAGTTACCATTTCTCAGGCTGATTATGCCCGGTTCCTACAGCTACAAGCCACTGATTCTACTACTATAGCCTCTTACTCCGCTTCCACAGGTACTAGTACTCTTTTGGCTTCCAAGAACCCATCCTGGATAATAGATTTTGGTGCCTCATCCCATATGTTAAGTACAAAAACCCTTTTTACCCGTCTTTCCCAGTCATCTGATATTAGGTCTGTGTCTATTGCTGATGGTAGGTCGTGTTCTGTGTCTGGCGAAAGGGTGGTGCAAGCCTTTTCCCAGATTTCTCTTGATAGTCTTATACATACCTGATTTCTATGTAAATTTGCTTTCCATTAGTGCCATAACTAAACAATTGTGCTGTTGTGTAACCTTTTTTCTTTTTCACTGCACTTTTTAGGATTTGTGGACAGGGAAGAGGATTGGTTTGGGCCGTGAGCGTCGAAATGGCGTGTACCTCTTGGTTAGTGATGAGATACCTCATGGGTTAGCCTTTACTGCATCCACCCAAGAGCCGTCTTCTCTTTGACACTATTGGTTGGGACATCCCTCTCACAGGAAACTTCAACAAGCTTTACCATGGGTAACAGTTCCTCAGTTTGAGTGTGAGTCATGTCAGTTGGGAAAGCACCATCGTGCTTCTTTCAGGCATATGCGTCTTACGTCTAGTTCTGCATTGTTTGAGTTAGTTCATTGTGACATCTGGGGTCCTTCTAGAGTCCCGTCTGTTTCTGGTCATAGGTATTACATTACTTTTATTGATGACTTCTCTAGAGTGTCTTGGGTATATCTTTTAAAGGACAGGAGTCATTTTTTTGATGTATTCAAAACTTTCATTTCTGAAATAAAGAATCAGTTTGGTGTTATTCTAAAATGTTTGCGAACTGATAATGCATTGGAATTTGTGCAAACCAAAGTTGAATCATATTGTGCTTCCCTTGGCATTTTACATCAAACCACGTGTCCTCATACATCCCAACATTATGGGGGTAGCAGAAAGGAAACACAAACATATCATAGATGTCACTCGTACACTCATGCTTCATATGAAAGTCCCAAAACACCTGTGGTCTGATGCTGTTCTCACTGCCACTTACCTTATCAATAGGATGCCCTCTACTCCTCTGGGCAGTGAGATTCCGTTTCGGTGTCTTCACAAGGATGCCCCCTTGTTTTCTTTACCTCCTCGGGTGTTTGGTTGTGTTGCCTTTGTTCAGGATCTTTCCCTTGGACTGGATAAATTGTCTCCAAGGGCTATTAAGTGTGTCTTTGTGGGTTACTCAAGAACTAACGGGATTATCATTGTTTCCATCCATCCTCGGGTAGGTATTTTGTGTCAGCTGATGTCACCTTCTTTGAATCTTTGACATACTATGGTGATTCTTGTGTTGAGGGGGAGCCAGTTGTTGAGTCTGTCCCTATACCAACTATTGTTCCTTTGGTTCCAACATCACCTCCCCCACCCTTGAAGGTATATCAGTGCCGCCAAAGACAACTAGCTCCACCAACGGCAGAGTCATCCTCATCTTCTGATGCAGATCCATCCCCAAGTGACCTCCATTTGCCAATTGCATTAAGGAAAGGTAGTCGCTCCTCTACAACTCATCCCATATCAAGTTTTGTTACCTATGATTCTTTACATCCACAATTCCATGCCTTTGTCTTGTCTCTTTGTACTGAGTCTATTCCCAAGAACCACCAGGAAGCACTTTTACTTCCACATTGGAAGACAACAATGGATGAAGAGGTGGCTGCACTGGCAGCCCATGGCACTTGGGAATTAGTGACCCGACCTGTGGGAGCTCACATAGTTACCTGTCGTTGGGTCTACACTATCAAATACAAAGCAGATGGCATGGTTGACAGATACAAAGCAAGACTGGTTGCTAGAGGGTTCACACAGACTTATGGTGTTGACTATGATCAGACCTTCTCCCCTGTTGCTCGCCTCAACTCTATCAGGATTGTTTTTTCGGTGGCAATCAACCATTCCTAGGAGTTATTGTAGGATCGAATAGCTCCTCTAGAGGGGGGGGGGGGGGGG
>JAMKQA010022647.1:0-44947 GCA_024699735.1 Posidonia australis
AAGAAGGGTGGAGAGTGGGGATGGGTGAGTGGAGGGAGAGGGATAAGGAAAATGAGGGGAGGAAAGGAAAGGGAGGCGGTATGCTCGTGGAGGGAAAAGGTGATGAAGTAGGGGAAGAGGAGGAGAGGAAGGGTGAGCTAGTCATGCACTAGGTGTGCATGGGCTTATAAAGCCATGCAATGCAGTAGCTGGATGCGTGCAGAACTACACGTCCTACCTACCTGCATTCCCGCACGAGCACACCAAACTCACACCACCAACTCACTCCCACCAACCGGCCCACAATGTGGGCCCCATACAGACCCCATGCCCAGGCCCACAAGCACAATGTCACAATGCATAGTGCCAACCACGTACAGAGACACACAATAGAAGCCAGCCCACGAGGCCCAAGCCCAAAAGCACAAAACCACACAACGGGCATCGGAACAATAACACCCGTTTAGGAAATAAATTCATAAAATGTAAATAATTACAAACTGAATTTTACGAATGTTATAAGAACTATTCAACTATTGTAGAAAATGAAATGAAATGTGCAAGCCAGTAACGAATTATGGATCAACAATTCAATCTTCATTCAGTTGTTTAGAATAACTCATTTCAATTTTCAAATGCATTGTACTAAAGATGAATCAAACAAAATCAAGTAACTACAATAAATATCCTGTGATATTACATTATCAAACGTAATTTTAAGAAAATATGTTGGCAACTAATGATAGATGAATGGTGACGATTCAAACCCATTTAATCCAATGGTAGATGAAGGATGGAGATGTAAAATATATATATATATATATAATATATTAATATATGGATCGGTTCTCGATTAGAATCGGTTAACCATACCTAGAACTAAGAACTGAATCACTTAGAATGGTTTCAAAATTTGAGAACTTAACTGAATCATTAAACAAATCTAAACTTTCTGACCCAACCATGTGCATCCCTAGAGCGGAGGATGGAACCCGAGTCTAGGGGTGGCCTATACCCTAGACCCCCATCCACTAAAGAAAACAAGAATAAAATCCAAAACAATGTTTCAACTTTTCTTGAAAAAATAAAAATAGGAAATGTAGTTTTTAAAAATTGTAGAGAAAGAAATGAAAATCTAAGTCAATTAAAAAAAAGGGAAATGTAGCTTTTGGAGCATATTTGGGGCATGTAATTTCAATGTGTATTTGAGGCACGTAGCCCTTTGCCAGTTTTCAGTAATCCAATGGTTATCTGTCAAGTTTGGGATTTGTGATTCGGATTAATGATCATGTAATTTGATATTTTGAGGATGGTCTAGTCTTTAGATCTTCATGGAGATTTATAATTTATGATCTTCAATTATTAATGATGATTAGTGTGGAATCTTGGATGTGCACTTGATTGATTATTTTCCCTTTCACAAGTGGTTGGATTTCTAATGAGTGATTAAGTGGATTGGATTTTTTTATGCATGAGTTCTTTCCTACACGTGGCTTGCTTGAGAAACCCATTTGTGCAAGTGTGGAGGTTGGATTGCCAAGTGCACACTACGTTGGTGCAAGTGGTCGTGTGTAGTGTGACTCATGGTTGTGTGTTTGCAACACTTGTTCCTATGAGTGCATGGGTGTTCTTCATTGTCACGGCTATATAAAGAGTGGGGGCAGAGCTTCTCTCATCTTTTCTCATTTCTTTCCTTCGTATGCTGAAAGAGAGTTGAGAAGAGAAGAGTCCTGAGTGTTTTACCTAAGAATGAGAGTGTGTGTGAGTTCTTGTACTCGTAGGGAAGAAGGTGAACTCAGGACGATGCTTGAGGGAGCTTTGGCTAGAATTTTATCATCGACGATCTCCACTCCAATGTGTGTGAGGGCTCGTGGAGGTGGGTCATGCTCTGTTCGTTGATGGGTTCTTTTTCTTTCTCCTTGCATGTTAGTGATTTAGTGTTATTTCTTGGTTGTTTGTTGTTGGTAGACTCTGAATAGCTCGATTGAGTTCTTTTAAAGATGGAGAGAGTTCTTGTGTGTGTTTTGAGCTCATGGAGGTGAGTTTTGACTCAACAGTGATGGGTTCATCTCCCCCTCCCTTGCATGCATGTTTGATTTGTGATGTTCCTTGCTGTTGGTTGTTGTGTGGGAGGTTGTAGTGGTTTGTGTGTGCTCAATTGGAAGTGGGAGCTACGGTTTCTAAGCTTTGACATTGGAGACCATCGACGTCTGGCATTGGGTTATCTATGTTGGGTAATTTCTACGAGTAATTTCCACGAGTAATGTTTGTGTGTATTGTCCACAAGTATTATCCACGTGTTTTTGGCCTAACAGTGAATTTGGCTTGTTTTTCAGAAATTATGTTTTGATTTTGATAAATGGCATTGAGTTTAAAATGTTTTCAAAATGTTTTGAGGAAAATGATGAGAAAGTTTTGAAAAGATTTTACCCTTGTTTTTTTTTGTCCACCAAGAAACTAGAGGGTTGTGTTGCCATGATCAGAGGATATGATGATATTCCTAGCTGGTCGAGCACGAAGCTTAGGTTGAGGTTCTAAGACTAAGAGGTTGCAGGTAAGTGTCGTTGGATTTTCGAGGTATGATACTCTTGGATTATTGTTCACAAGATCAAGGCTGAGGTCCATGGGTTGAGGTACTGGCTGGATCTAGAGGTATGATACTCTAGTTGCTTTAAGCATTGAGACTTGAGGTACTGGCTGAACCTGGAGGTTTGAGGCTTCGGTTAGTCTGGCTATTGAGTTTAGGACGCTAAGAGGGCGAACTCTGCATAGTTGGGCTAGCACTGGTAGATGCACATGTCTTGTTTTTGATGACGTCCTAAGAGATGACAACTTTCCTGAGGGGGGTTAGCATTGTTGAGGGTCCTTTAGAGAGGTTGCACTTCATGATAGATAGGTTCCTTGCAAGGTCGCTTGTCCATGGTAGTGTAGTGCACTTCGATGGCTACTTGTGGCCAAAGTTGGTTACTTGGTGTTGGACAACACGACTAAGTTTTTTCGCTTATGTGGCAGTATTTATGAGATAGTTCCTGTGACCATGTCAGTGGAACTCTGCATGACTCCTTGACGTGTGGAAACACACGAAGAATCCCGATATGGTCACAGCAAAGATGATGAATCTGAGGAAAAAGACTCAACTCAGAAACACCGAAGAAGGATAAGGAAAAGGAGTCACCACCTAGTCTTTTAATGGAAAGATGAGGAAAACCAAATACAAAGAAAACTCAAGGAAAATCAATGCAAAGAAACACATGTGTGCTCCATGCCTAATGGATGTGGCACGTAAATCACTGTAGGCTAGAGAAAGGGTAAGGATTCTTGTTACGCATCGGGAAGGTATGAGGCACCTCCATATGCCCGAGAAATCGGTTTTTCAAGGTTAACCGCTTGCTCATGATGTAGTGTGTGTATGCTTGTCTACTTCTAATGCACATGCCTAGGATGAATGCAAAAACATGACACAAATCTTCACGGGAATTTGAATAAGAAAAGTAATTCGAGGGACAATGTAGCCATTGAGAATGCCACTTTACTGTATGCTCTTGGATGATGAGGAAAATCTTGGAAAATTAGAAATGTTCAAAAAGCATCACTTAAAACAACAGAAACTGGAAAAGCTCGAGAAAGTCGAAAAGGGAAAAAATAATTCCTATTTGGGTCCATGTCGGTATTGTCAAGCCTGTTAATGTACGCCCTTGGGCGATAAATTCCCAATACAAATAAAAAAATCGTAAAAATCATGAAAATCGGAAAACAAGGGGAGAAAGGATAAAACCACCAAGGAAAGGGCATTTTTGGCAAATCATGCTAAAATATTATATGCCCTAGGAAGAAATATGGATGACTAAGGAATCCAAACAGAGATCAAGAAGTCAAAGAACGGTTGAACCAAGAAGCAAAGAATCAGTTATAAGTGTCTGGATATTTGAGCTCCACACTGATGATTTTCGCCAACTGATTCCGTTAGCTGAAACCGTCGCTTGTATCCACTAGTTCCACACACCAAGATAGCTCACCTGCTTCCACCGTCATTGGGAATGGTGTGACCCATCACCAATCCAGTTGCTAAACTCTGATTGAATCTTAGCTGAATGAAGCAAGAAAGGTGGAATGATCGACTAGAGGAGCTAGAGGGATGCAAGAAAAATCCAATTACGTGTCTGGATGGTGAAATGACTTGCTAGATCCTCCATTCGATCTACCTCGTCGGCACAGGCGACGGTCGACCGTGGAAGACAATCAACGAACCTCAAAGTGACCTAATTAGGCTCGGGAAGTGAAGGAAAAGCGTCGGAAAGCTTGGATGAATGGAGTAGAGTAAGATTGATCAAATGAACTGGTGGAAGAAACATCCTATTTTTCCACCAACCTACCTCGTCAGCGTGGACGCCGATCGTCCCTATCCAAGGTCGACAAGCTCCACCTGGGTTCTAGGGAGATGAGGCGCAAATGGAATGAGCTCGGAAGGAAATCAAACAAGAATCTAAATAAGGAAGCATACAAAAACTCCCTTCCTCAGCTCGCCGTTGTTAACGCTGGTTGAGCTTCGACGAGATACGTCGCCTAGCCAACGACAGCCGAAGGAGAAGAAGAAAGGTTCCCCGAGGCATGCTTGCAGTGGTTACGAGGCTTGCTAGCCTCACTCCTGGCTTCGAGTGTGTCCGGAGGGTAGAGACTTTGTCATCGTTAATTCTTGGTGACAGTAGGAGAAATGGAGGAGCCTGGTGCTAGAAATCGATCCCCAATGAATTGCATGCTCACACAGGGATCAAATGGAAGTGGAGGAAGACGAGAGACTTACTTGTGGAGAGTTGGAGAATTCTGAAGGCTTCCTTGAGGCTTTGAAAAGCTTCGATAGTAGATGAAGTTCACCATCGAGAACGTCGGAGTCGGAGCTGAGTTGCCTGAAACTAGAGAGGAGTTGTGGACTAGTGCTGGAGAGTGGTGTGGAAAGGCGTTCTCTCTCTAATGATCCTTCTAGCGACGCAGAGGCCTTTAAATAGGCAACATGAGTGATCCAAGGCCATGGATGTGTAACAGCCAGAAGCAGATGGCGGCGATGGGTCTCGATGGCCTTCACAAGAGAATTCAAGGCTGGATTAGGGGCATAAAGGTCCCCGGAGGTTAAAGAGCAAAGTTGGGATCCATCCTAGCCACCGTTGCTGAAGAATCAGGCCGCCAAATGATGAGAAAGACTCCTGTGCCCTCCACTACTGAAACAGGGCACTTCGCTAGCTATTTCCGCACCGTTAGTAACACGTGCCTGGAAGCCATGCCATGTATAACTGGTTGGAAATACTGCCTGGCCCAACAAAAGCAAGTCAACTAGCCCTTGAGCGCATTGACCATCCTTTTAAAGACCAATTGGCAACCAATGCTTAAGATGAATGTTATTGTGGTGCTTCTGGAAAAAGTGAGTGGGCCCAACAACTTCATAACTTACATCCTCTCTCTTGGATCCATCTAAATGTACCTATAAAATCCAGGGTGTTTATAGTTATTGATGCACATCATATAGACCAAGTGCATCGCATTTTCTGAGGTTTTTGGCCTATGTGGCTTGAGTTTTAAGGAGATGTCTTTTTAGAGATTTTGGCATGCTCTCAAGCTATTATGGTTTTACAACGTTGTTCAAATATTTTAATGTTATGATTTCGAATTTATTTGGCTCTTATCAAGTTTTGTTCTCTGGTTTTATGATTTTTGTGTGGAGTGTGTGCTAGGTAACCTTTTTGGTGGTCACTTACGTGTACTTTTGGTTTTTAGTTTGCAGATGCAGATGCAAATGCATAGCAGATTCTTTTTTCTAACGCATATAACAGGAGTTATTTAGACACACACAACATGTTGTGGGTAGATTATTCAGTTTTGTAGCCTATGTTTTATATTAAACAAGAATTGTTTGATGATTAAAATTTGTATAGGCTAATATCTTGGGTTGTGGTGGCTGGGGTTGTTATAGATTTGGTATCAGAGTACTAGGTTCACTAGGTGTACTAGCTTAGGTAGTCAAGTCTAGTGACTCCTTAAGTTTGCATGACATGTTGCATTTGCACCTCTGATTTTATTGCTTATTTAACCTTGAATTTTGTTTGATACTTTGTCTCTTCTATAGAATGTTTTGCCGTGCTAAAGGAAAGGTTAAGGCCATTGCTACTAAATCCAACTCCAATGAAGGGGGTGGATGGCTGGGTATGCACGCTGAGTTGAGGAATCTGGTGCATGGGATTACTCATGTGTAGACACCCCGATTTTGCAGTCACTTGGTAGCAGGCTCCTCTTGAAGATGCTCTGGTTGCAACAACTATCCCAAAACGCTAACTCCACTAAAACCCTATACCTTCAAGCCCACTTAAGCCCACACAAACCAACTCCAACCTAATCAAAGCAAAATTAGTAATTAAGAATCAAAACCAAATAAAATTCATTTAAAACATTAAAAACCCTAATTAATTAAGTAAAACCTTAATTAAAACCAAAAATAAACAAAATCCACCTAAATCCATTTAAAACCCTAACTAATTAAATAAAACCATAATTAAAGTCAAAATCAAATAAAATCCATCTAAATCCACCTAAAATCTTAATTAATCAAGTGAAAACCCTAATTAATGTCAAGAATTAAACAAAATCCACTTAAAATCCAAATTAATCAAGTGAAAACCCTAATTAAAGTCAAAATCAAATAAAATCCATTTAAACCACTTTAAGCCATATAAATTCAAGGAAAAAACCAAAATTAAACTCAAAACCATAAAAAAACTCTAAAGTCAATAAAAACCATAATTTAAACCCAAAACTTTAATTAAAATCTAAAAACCCTAAATTAAACTCAAAATTCTAATTTAAAAACAAAAACCCTAATTAAACTAAAAAACCCTTAATTAAAACCCAAAAACCTAATTTAAACTAAAAAACTCTAATTAAAATCCAAAACGCTAAAAAACCCCTAAAATAAATAAAATCCAAATTTGAGGTTAACTAAACCTTAAATCACAAAATCAAAAGAACATAATTAAAACCATAAAAAACCTAAGTTAAATAAAACTTTAAAATCCCAAACCCTAATCACAAAAACCCTAAAAGAAAAACAATAATCCTAAAAATTTTAATCTAAAACCAAGTAATTAAAACCTAAATTAAAATCACAAAATCAAAATCATAAACATAATTAAAAAACCCAAAACCAAAAATCAAAACCTAAAACCAAAAAATAAAAACCTAAAACAAAACCAAAACCTTAAAACCTAAAACAACAAAAAACCTAAAACAAAAAAAAAAAAACAAAAAACACAAAAAGCCCAAAATCAGGCGCGTTAAGCCCAAATGAAACCTAATTAGATACTTAAGACACTAAAAAATAAATGAACAGTGCCTTCATCCAAACTGATCCCGCACCCACTCTTCTTCCCCACATAGAAGCCACGATCATCAGCAGCCTCTCGTCTGCCACCTCCTTTAAAAGCCCAAAAAACCAACTAGAAGGGGGAGCGGAGAAACTGATCGGAGAGGGGAGAAAGAGAGGAGAAACTGAGAGAGCCTCGTCGGAGAAAGGCCCGTTGCCGACAGCCCTTCACCCACCGTTTTGGAGACCAATCCTTCCCCCTACGAGAGTACACAAAGAACCTTGCAATTCCCCCATCTCCAGAGCCCTCCTCCCATCCTTTCGCAACCCCAGAACGCTCGAAGCCTCCAAAGCCATCGTCACCAGAGCAATCACCAGAGGACGTCGTCGCTATTGGGAGGATAGCCTAGCCTTCACCTAGGTAATTTTCCTTCCCTATTTTAGTTTTGCACCACGTTCCTTTAGGTCCGTGAGATTTACCCTAGGCTTTTGGTCAAGTCTCACCGGGGACGTCTCCCTTGCGCATTGCCTTCACTCTCTCCGGTGGTGGGTTCACCACTACCGGCGAGGCCAATGGCCTCCGGTGTTGAGAAGAGGCCCCTGGGGCCTCTCCTCCATCTTCTACCTTCCCCTCCCTGAGCCCCATTGCTTAGGAGAGGCTTACCTGGCCTCCAGTTGCCAGGACATCGCCGCTAGCGCCTCACCGCTGCTCGCCGCTGTTGTCACCACTACATCCCTTCTCGCCGGCAGAAGAGAATCTCGACCCTCCGAGCGTCGACGTAACCTCCATGCACTTCCACGATGATCCTCAGTCTCCCACGAACTCTAGAGAGCCTTCGTCCCGCCGCTTGGACTGCCACAGTGCCTTGGCTATCTCTACCGCGTTCGCCGCTGACCAGGGAGATGGGTGGAGCCACCCCGACACTCCCGTCCTCCGCTGGCCTCTCCGGAGTGTCCACCGTGCCTTCAGGAAGCTCCTCCGCTCGCCACCACGTCGACTCAACAGCCAGAGCGCTGTTGCCCTCCCGCTGTCGCCTTCTTCAACGCCGGTGACCATCTCGTCGGAGTGCGAGGTGGGGGAGGCACCTCAGGCTACTCCAGCCCCATTTGAATCGCCGGAGGTTTCAGTTGTGCCTCTCTGTAGCTTCTCCAGCCACCGCCACCACCACCGCCTTCTCGCCGCCATAGCCCCGTCGGAAGCTCGACGGAGCTCGCGCCAGAGCGGGAGCACCGGCGATCAGTCGGTGATCTTCGAAATAGCTAGACTTAACGATTTTTTTTAGTTTTCGTTAATTACACGAAGGTCCTGGTTATCATCACATTTAGGTCCCTAGAATTTCTTTTTAGGTCCTCGGATCTTGCATCTAGGTTCTTCTTTTTTCTTACATCCAGGTCCTTTCTTGCATTCAGGTCCTTTTTATTACTCTTAGGTCCTTATTTTATTACATTTAGGTCCTATGTTTTTGTGTTTAAACCACTGAAGATTTAAATAAGTTTTATTCCTTTATTATTCCTGTAAATATTACATGATTTGTCCTGTTTAAATTTTAATTTCATTTTCAGCCCCATAAATGTTTGTTTCTTCACATTTAGACCCCTGCATTCATGTTTTCTTTGCTATTGAGTCCTAGGAATTTATTTTTTGAACCCCTTATTCTCCATTTTTAAAAATTACATTGTTAATATTGCACACTTCATCCTATTTAATTTTTGATCACATTTACAATTCTATTCATGCATGTTTTATCACTGTTAAGTCCCTGAAAGCATGTTTTTTTATAATTAAGTCCTAGAGTTTTGCATTTTGCCCCTAGAGTTCTTTGAAAAGAATTTTCTTTGTACAATTTGCATTCATAACCTTAAAGTCATCCCTAATTACACTGATCATGTAAAAAACTTAATTTTTATCACATTTTTGTCCTGAAATCTTGCATGTTAGCCCCTGAACTCCACCCATAGTGTTTTCTAGACAGGAATATTTATACCCAAGCCCTTGAATTTTTTCTTAAATCATTCATGATGGTTTTAATTGTATTTTAAATCACATTTTAATATGTTTCCCATTTATTGATCACAAGTGCTTGTAAACCCTCACCTGAATAGTGTTTTCATAAAAAAAAAACCATGTTTGCAATATAAGTGAATTTCTGATTTCACATTTTAGTCAGATTTGCACTTCATGTGTGAATTTTGCATAGTAGACCCTGAACTTTCAAAAATTACCAAAAGTGCAATTTTCCCACATGTCACACCACACAACCACATTTTCTCTAAATCATTCATCCTAGCATTAAGATAAGACTTTCTGAGCACATTTTAACTATGATCTTCCCCTTTTTGTGAATTTTGTACATTAGACCTTGAGTTTGTAGGAAACTATCTAGATGCAATTCTCACACATCTCAGTGCTACATTTTCCTTTGATCCATCATCTGCACACTAGGATAGAAGTCTGTGAATATATTTTAATCTAGGTTTTCACCCTTTTTTGTGAATTTTACGTTTTGGTCCTTATACTTGTCCCTTATTGTGTTTACATCGTTTTATTATTTTTAAGACCTTTTCCTTTGCATGTTTTCTTTTTCCTGACATTCTGTATACAATTTGGCATATCTTAGACCATGCATTATCCCCATGCATGTATTTATCACATTTGACTACTGAAATGACCAAATTGTCCCTATGTCTTCAATTCATGCACATGCATGTCAGTTATTGCACCAAGTCATGTATAATCTCTGTCCAAATCATTCCTTAGTATCTTTTACCCATTTAGGTACATTTTCATACATTCTACATAGTTTTCTTTGCATTTGCACATTAATCCATCCCTTTTTGAATAAGTCTGCATCTCATGTGTTTTTCCATGGATTTTTTCTCCTACCTGTCTTCGGATTCCTTCGTTTGATATTCGATTTGACAATCTTTATTCCATATTTTTGGATTTTTTCGATTTAATTTGAATTTCATCGCTCGAGGGCGTACATTAATAGGCCTGAAGGCTGACATTGGCTCCATCGTAGATTATTTTCCCCTTTCGATTTTTATGACATGTTTTCATGATTTTGACAATTCAGGTTGACTCCACTCTTGATCCTTTGACATCGATGTGACTTTCTATAACATTCTTTCCCAAAAATATTGTCATTTTATGTGATTTTCTTCACATGTCACAATTTACTTGTTTCATCTGGACTTCTTTGCAATTTTTCTATCTCGATTTCAGTGATGTTTTCCATGATCCTAATGATTTGAGTCTATCGCATTTTTGATGTTCTTGATGTCGGTGTGGTTTTCCAGAACATTCTTTCCAAAAAGTACCGTCATTTTATGTGATTTTCTACACATGTCACAGTTTACCCGTTTTACGTGAACTTCTTTGCAATTTTTCCATCTCGATTTCTGTAATGTTTGCCATGATCCTAATGATTTGAGTCTATTGCATTTTTGATGTTCTTGATGTCAGTGTGGTTTTCCAGAACATTCTTTCCAAAAATACCGTTAGTTTATATGAATCTCTGTACATGTCACAGTTTACCTATTTTGCGTGGACTTTGTTGCAGTTTTTTTGTCTTGATTTCTGTGATGTTTTCTATGATTCTGATGATTTGAGTTGGTTGTATTTTTGATTCTCTTGAGGTTTGTATAATTTTTTGAGCCTTTCTCGCCAGAAACCTCATCATTTCATGTGATTTTCTTTGTTGTGACATACTTTGTGATTTCATCATTTCATGTGGATTTCTTCACAGTTTTCGCGTACCATCTCGCACATCCATCTAGTCTTGTCTGGGCATTCATATTAGCATGATTAGAGCACAATCATGGCATAGCAAACATTCATTTAGTCTCTAGCAAGCGAATCAGACTAGAAAGATCGAGTTTCTCGGGCATATTGGCGTGCCTAACACCTTCCCTGTGCGTAATAGGAATCCTTACCCATCCTTTGGTTAGTAGACATTTGACCTTCATGTTTTCGTCTCATGCATTCATCTTTTGTGATTTGTTTGTGGTTTTCCTCATCTTTCCCTCAAAAGACTAGGTGGCGACTCCTTTTCTTTTCTCACTTTATCCTATCTTGCACCTTCGCCATCTTGGCATGGCTGTGGTCTCCTCCCTCTGGCGCGACCCCGCACTGGATCTCCGGGCCGGGCATGGTCACAGAAACTGTCAACTCCGCTAGGGATATCAGATTCTGGCTTTCAGGTTAGTCTTTTAGCTTGCTTCTTGAGGCTTTGGCTTCACACACTTGTTTGTTTGCCTTGCCTTGTTTGTGTTTGTTTGCTTACTTAGTGTACCTTTCACACTTTTCTTTTACACATTTGCTCTGTCGTTGTACTTGCGTGCCACATACTTTTCCTTTTGATGTGATGGATGTTTTCTTTCCACAATTATGATGCCACGATACTTGCATATGCCATGATCATGCCTTTTGCTTGTTGTTTGCTCGCTTGTTTGCCCTACTTGTGTGTTTTCTTCCCTTTTTGCACTTGACATGCCTAAGAGAGTAGAGACATGTTTGTTTCCTTTTTCTTGTTAAAATAAAACACACAAAATCAGAGAACAAATAACAAGGCAAAACTAGAGTCCAAATCAAACTCCCCCTAGTTAATAAAATGCAAGTAAAAAACACAAAAGCATATTGCATAATTGATCATATAGGGCATGCATCTTCTCTTCTGAGTCCACCTACAGTCTACGAAGGACAATTCTAGTAGCTCGTTCTATAGCTTTGGCGTAGGACATGTTGCTAGTTTATCCCCCTTGTCCGGGGTCGTGTCGGTGTTAGTAGAGGGTACAACTCCATGCTACTGCAGGAGATAAGGCCACCAACGCATCACCCGTTCATTGCTTGTACTTTAGCTAGGATTTAGAGCAGAGACCTTACTTTCTAGCTTGACTCGGAGACCCATTTACCCAGGTGTGATCCCGGAGCTGACAGCCTGGTGGGAAACACTTAGTTGGTGAGAGAGAGCATGTTAATTGTATCCATGTGTGTGAATGCCATTCATGCCACTTTTTAACTGCATCTTGTTGCTGGTTTTAACACCAGTAGTTTTCTTTTTTCCAAGGTAGAGTGTGAGTTCCTTAGCTAGAGTTCTCAGTCAGCCATGGCCCAATGTACCAGCAAGTCTCTGCTTGCCACTGTTGCTCAGGAGGGCATGCCATTTTCAGTCCCTCCTACCTTTACTGTGACTTCAGCTGTTCATTTTGTCCCCTTCGTGCATCACGGAGGTTTTGTCCCCAACACTATAGGACATCCACAGACCTTGACTGGTTTGGAGCCAAGCACTGAGTCTATCTCGGTGACCCCTACTCGGGTTCCAGATGTATCACTGACGGCCTCGCTCCCTTAGGGCCCTTTCTCTTTTAGCACTCAACCCACTGCAGCGACATCCCTAGTAGGTTCCCTGCCTCCAGGGCAACCTATATCCGTCCCACCTATGAAACTCGGACCTCTGACTGTGCCATCCCTCACTATCCCTAAGGGATCCCCTACCGCATAGGCAAAATATCTACTAGCCTGCGCCCAAAGGATCGAGGGCATGTCCTTTGCTATCCAGCCTACTATAGGCTCCATTGTTCCTGAGGCTCCCCGACAACCTTCTTCGGTGTTCCAGGCATCACCTTCTGCACCACCACCTCAGCCCTCACCTCAGCTCCTCACTGCACCCACATTAGGGGTGACACCACTGCCTCAGACACACCACCTCATCGCACAACATTCTACTCCAGCGTCTGGTGGCCAGCTCCTCGGGTTGGCTGGAGTACAGCATCCACGGAGCCTGCAGCCTGGCACCGTACCGTTACAGCAGCTGTTGCTCCCACACTCTGCGCCCACTGCCACACAACTCTCTACTTATCCTGCTCCCACACATCATCAGGTTCAGGCACCCTCATTCCCACAACCACCTTCAGCACTTATGCATGGATATGATGGCCAGCATCCGGTGGCACAGTGGTGGACCTGGAGGAGCACTTCGGTGCGAGCCACACAGTAAATGCAACCATTCCCCCTACTGCATCACCCTCGTCGGTAGCAGCTCTAGATACCCTCCACGTCATGGTGGGTGACCTTGAGAAAGCACTTCGACAAGTGCGGGGAGGCGATCGCCAATCCTACGGATTCCAGGACCTCTGTTATTTTCCAGAGGCGACACTCCCACCGCATTTCCAAATCTCGGACTTTGAAGACTATAACGGTAAGGGTTGCCCCATTTCACACCTTAGGGCATATTGCGGAGACCTCTCTCAGCTCCACGCTGACGAGAGGCTGTTGATCCGCCTTTTCTAGAAGAGTCTCACTAGTCCAATCCTCCAATGGTTCACGTCGCTTGACATGGGCTTGATCAAGACTTGGAACGACCTCTCCCAGGCATTCATGGATCAATATGCTTTCAATCTCGACTCGAGTCTCAAAGAGGGAGGACCTTGTCGCCACCATACAGAGACCCCACAAGCCGTTTGGGGAGTATGTTGGCCGTTGGTGCACCCTAGCATCACAAGTGAGAGATAGGCCCTCCAACGAGGAATCTATCGAAATGGTTATTTAAGGTGCGCAGCCAGATATCAAGGCTCTGTTGACCATTCAGCCTGTCACTACTTTTGCATCTTTCATTTGGGTAGCTGCATGTGTAGAGAGTTCCCTTCGCAGCGGCAACTTCCTTGCACTCGCCACCTTTGCCAAGCAAGTCACCTCTCTTGATCACCATGCGAGTAGCAGCACTTGTAACGGCGTTGGCACTAGTTACCCTAAGAAGAGGGATCCTTCCAAGCCTACCGTCGTATACATAGGATCCCCCGCCATGCCCGTCAATGTGGTGAACCAACTAAGCCCGAATCAATTAGTTTATGCATTTGCACCTAGGGCGCTGCGCACGCCACAGATCACCACCATCGCCCAGCCAGTGTATCCCGCGACACCGGTCAGGCAAGGACCCCGCCTCAGCGTGCTGCACGACAGTACACCCCACTTGTTGAGCCACTGAGTGCCATTCTCCCTAAGGTGGTATCATTCCTGAGCCTTTCGGAGGTCCGTCCCCTGCCTAATCCTTTTCTGGTGTGGTACGACACGAACCTCCACTGCAATTTTCATCACTGCGTGGGCCACAGATAATTGCATGGCTCTTCGAAATGCCATTCAGGACCTGATTGACCACATGGTCATCGTCATTGACACCTAGGAGGATGACACTGCACCTGCACCACCACCTCCACGGGCACAAGCACCACCTGCCTCTCCTAACATTTTCAACCAGCCCATGCTTGCACATGACAACTCAGCAGGCGCTAGGGCCTTAGGAATCATTTTCCTTTCTGCTTCTAGGTTTGCGACGTCCATAATGGACCCCTCTGATCTGATCCATACTGTTGATGAGCCATTCCTTACTCGTCTTTATCATTTGAGTCATGCCGGTTTTGAGTCAGTAGTCCACATAATACAGCTGACCGCAAGGGTGGAGCATACCACTGCACCGTCGACCTCACACTTTGTGGGGCCCATTTGCTTACTCGCCCGACCCACACCTATTCATCCTACCCATCCTATCCAGCATTCTTTCCAGCCGGACCACCCTTCAGTTAGCTCAACGTTGGCCTCATTGGAACTGGCAGCACGTACCCCTCTTGTCGTCCACCTGACGAGGGACACCCACCGTGTACCCTATGATTATGCCGTAGAGAGGTGTGCTGAAGCCATCGGGTCAGGGAGGGTGTACAGACCACCTACACTAGCAGCCTAGCCTGATCGTTAAGCGTCTTCCCTTCATCAACCAGCTGCTCAACCTTCCAGGACGGTCCCTTGTTCAGTTCCTACCACTTCGACCAGGCAGGAGTAGCCCTCTACCGACATCACAACACAACTGAAGAAGGTCAAGGCTGAGATCTCTATTTTGGATCGCATCTATACTTCTCCTGAACATCGAGAGGCCTTCCTCAGGGTCTTTCAGGCTGCTCACATCTCTCCCACCATAGAACCATCCGCTCTTGAGAATATGGTGGGCATGATTGCAGAGCCTCATGTCATTTCTTTCTCCAGCGAGGAGTTGCTTCTAGCAGGAGTCAATCATAACCAGCCCTTACTCATTACGGTGCAATATCAGAGCTTCTGAATTCCCCTCACCATGGTTGATAATGGTGCGGGTGTAAACGTCTGCCCCTTGCGCACAACAAGCAAGCTTAGATTCGAAGCCGAGGACATTATGCCAGCGGAGAAGGGAATGATGGCTTTCGATAACATGCATCACGACGCGCTAGGGATGCTGGTTATTCCTCTCACCATAGGGCCTGTAGTCTTTGATGTCGAGTTCTATATTGTGGATCTGGAGCCCTCTTTCAATCTTCTGCTTGGGCACCCTTGGTTGCACAAGCATTAGGTGATCCCCTTGACCCTCTATCGTATGGTTAAGTTCCGCTGGGGCAACGATGTAGTTGTTGTCATGGCAGAGGATCTTGACAAAGAAAAGGTCGAGTTGGTCTCCGCTGTCTCACTCCAGACCGTTCATTTCGACCCTAAGCCATTTGATGTCATGTTCCGGGTCAATCATTTCGAGCCAGTTAATTACATTCCAGCTCTCGAGTGTGTCAGCTACTTGACCGTTCACAGCAATCCCCTCTGCATGATCGAAAACGTGTGTCACAAATGGAGATATAAGAAAGGAACACCACTTGGGCGACACAACCAAGGAATCTCCGAGCTCATCCAGGTGGAGGAAAGGCGAGAGTTCAAGGGGCTAGGCTACGAATGGCAGCCACACAAAGACGGATATTCACGCACCAGGAGACACAAGAAGATTTTTATTCCATCAGATCTCACCAATTTTGTCAGTGCAGGGACACTTGATCCCAATTAGAGCCAAGCCACTACAGAGAAGAACCGACGTTAGATGGTGCAGCCACCGCCTGCAGTCACATTGGTAGCATCAGTCACCGCCCCAACAACGAGCCCCACAGCGATAACCCTACAAGTAGTCACGTTAGTAGAACAATTAGAGCAGTTAGCCAGCCTTGGACATCATTTACAGCAGTCTCATAGTCCAGATAAGTCAGTGGAGAAGCTGAGTGCCATCCAACGTTTTGATTGCGCCACAGAAGAAGATGAGACAGTTAGCAGGAGAATTCAGTTAAGTGATCAGGTCAGTGACTTAGAACTATTGTTTCAGGAGCAGTTGTCAGTATGGGCCGAGGACGTAGTCGAGCATCAAAGGCGGAAGAAAGGAAAGGCCAAAGTGTTAGATTTAGAGCCAACAACCTCCATCAGCAGCCAGACCACTTATCCATCATGATCTTGGTTGAGTCACAACCAGAACCCACTAAACCACTAGAGTTGATCTCTTTGGAGCCAAGAGGCGGGTCTAGATGGTATACACAGCCAAAACCACATCTTAAGCAAGGTGAGGGTCAAAAAAGGATCCTGAGTTAAGCTCAAGAGGAAAGCCAGGCGACATCATTCCTGTCAGTCAGCAGCAGGACAGCCACTAGTCAGCAGCACCCCTTGTACATACTACAGAAAATACAAAAAAAAGCAGAAAACTCAGAAAAAACCAAAAAATCATAAACCCAAAAAAAACAAAAAAAAAACAAAAAAAAAGTAGAAAATCAAGAAAAATCAGAAAAATCAAGAAATAGCATCAGTGGTTGAAACAACAGATCAACCCGGCCAGTCAGCAGACCCCACAGTCAAAGAGTCAGAGGTCATACACCAAATTCAGCGTGACCATCATCAAAGGCAAAAATCAAAGCACATCCTCTCCTTCAATGTTGCTGACCCAACCTTCAAAGAAGAGATCCTGGCAAAGCTCATCTCTTATGAAGAAGAGGATGACGACATGGAAGATGGCAAGACACCTGAAGTCCAGACTCACGACAACGATCTAGAGGGACCAAATTCACATCAAGTGATCCGATTTTGCGGACCATATATCTCCTAGACAGTTGAGGCAAATTCCAACCTAATTGGCATGGACCTTATATCATCAAGCAAGTCTATTCGGGAGGTGCAGCAATCCTTGAAAGACATGGACAACCTCGAGCTATCTGAGCCAGTTAACGCATGTTATCTAAAGAAGTACTACCAATGAGCGGAAGGCGTGTATCCTCGCCTTTTAAAGTATCCTTTCGCACATTATGCATCATCCACCACTCTATCATGCATATATATTTTAAAAAAGGCAATCCAAGCGCATCTAATCCACATCAATTGCTTTTTTGCTTTTGTGCACATCAATAATTTAAGCATATCGATAATTGCATGCATCTATGTAAACACATCAACATCATATCCCAATGATGAAAATCGCAATAGCTAGCCTACTTGAGATAAGTCTATACCTCTTCAGTTGATACTACCGAGACACTCTAGTGAGTGAGGGAGTCACCATCTGACCATGGTTAGGTGAAATGTCCAAACTCCCTAGCCTCTAGAGGGAGATAAAATGTTAGGAGCGAGCATGAGTGTGAGCCAAAATAAAAATAAACATATCCACAAGGGCACAAAAGAAATAAGGAGACAGAAGTTGTAGACATCATGATTTTAGTAAAGGAGGCTCTTGTGGATCAATTGGGGATTTGTGGTTGTAGTAGTTGAATCGACTGCATGCACCAACATTCAAGGGTAAAGGTGGATCCATGGAAGGCGAGGTGTGGTTATAGAGGATTGTGAAGACCTTGGAGAGTATGGCTTGTTGAGAGGAGCACTGGGTACGATTAGCTACTTACCAATTGGAAGGAGATGCAGAGCAATGGTGGAAGGCTGTTTGGTGCTTGAAGTTCCTAGACTCTATGATGGTCAACATCAGATGGGAGGACTTTGAATGAGCCTTCTACAAAAGTATTTCCCTGACCATAAGAGGGATAGATTTGATCAAGATTTCCAAAGTCTGTAGTAAGGAAGCATGACTATAAGTGAGCATGAAGTTGCTTTGGTAACGACTCAGATTTGGAAGTGGTGTTTTGGCTAGATATTTTAATATAGTTTTGGGTCGTTAGATGCTGAGTCCTCTGCATTTAGTGGGAAACGTAGCTTTCACAGTGTTCTACACCTAGGTTAGTGGGTTTTTGGCCTTTAAGTGTTGTGTAGTTGTGGTGCTATGTCGACCCTTGTGGGAGTTTTGAGGGTTTGCTCTGAGCTATGGTGGTTCTCTCGCGTGCTTTGACGGTGGATCTCTATTTGCATGAGTCACGTGGATGTGGAAGGTCGTGTTATTTGGTCTCATACTGTAGCTTCCTTTCTTTCTTTCCTTCCTTTCCTTTCTTCCTTCCTTTCTTTCTCTTTCCCCAGGTTCCACTCCTTCCTCCCCTTCTTCTTCTCCTTCTCACTTCTTCCCCTCCTCCTTCTTCAGCATGTAAGGGAGGGAGAGAGAGAGTGAGGGAGAGGTGGGAGTGTGAGAGGGAGATGAGACGAGAGGGTGAGGGAGAGAAAGGAAGAGATGGCTGAAGGAGGAGCATACCGTCGTTATCGCACTGCCATCGCATGGAGGAGGAGAGGAGGAGCTCGTGGTCAAAGGAGAGGAGGAGGTGCACCACTCACGCCATCGTTGTTTTCGGTGCTAGGTACACACCTCGTAAGCTCTTTTTGATTTCCAATTTGGATTCCTAATGTAGACACCCCACTTTGGCAGTCACTCACTGGCGGATTTCTCCGAAAGAGCACATTGGCGGAATGAGGCACTTTCCCACACCAAAGCCCATTTCACACTCAAAACCTACCTGAAACCCTGAAGCCAGCCTAACACCATTAACCAACCACTTGAACACCAAGTCCAAGCCGACTTGATGGCCTAGTAATCAAAGAAGCTAGCCTAGTCATCTGACTACCGTGTGTCGATAGCACGACCATGTTGCATGGGGCGGAAGTGTGGTTGGGTCAATAATTAACTGCGGAGGGCTCGATTGGTCTTTTTACTTAGTGGACCACCAATCTGCCTCTTCTCATTGGATGGCATGGATCTAGGCAAGCTCCACAATTGTCCTAGACCATCAAGCCCCTCTACCTAATCCAAATTCCCATCCAATCCTACTTCATTTAATCCAAACCACTCCTCTTAATCCTCATTTGAATCCAACGACCACCACTATCTTCTTCCTTGTATAAATCAAACTCCCAAGTCCAATTGCTACTCCTCTTGGATCTCTAGCCTCACTAGACTCCCAACTCCGTGCACCAGTTGTCCTTGAGCAAACCACCACCCATAGCCACCATTCCTGCCATCATACCACCACTACATTGCTTCATTTTCCTCTCAGCCCTATGACCACTGCATTGCACCGGAGCACAAATCACTCTTCCAGCAGAGCCTTTCCTCTCACTGAAGCCTCCCACACATCTATTGGTCGACCACCTCCATCCGTCCACCTCCATTCTCGACTAGAACTTCCACCTCCCATCCATCTCTTCTAGGCCACTGAAAACCATTCCAACCCTCCACATTTCACTTTGAACCTCTCTTGACATCACCACAGCCCCTTCGAGCTTGCCTCCATAGCTGTCATGCACTGTTAGCGCGAAGAAGAGCCATCATGAGCCACCATTGGAGGACAACCCACAAAATTCTGCAGGTTCTTCTTGTCTTTGCTGTGTGTGTTTATCATTTCCTTTACATTTGTATAGCTTCGTTGTATCAACTGGTTTGTTTTTTTTCATTTGGTTTTATCATCCTCTTTAGTCGTGCACTCATGTCATGCATTCCTCGCTGATGATGGGTTCAAGTGGGTGTGAAGTTGGCCGATAGCTTGTGGGCTCGCCCATCCCCCCATCTCAGTACATTCCCACCTTCTTCTTACTTCTCCCAGTCTCCCCGAATAGCCAAAAAAACCATAGAAAATCTTTTTTAAAACATCACCACATTTACCTTAAAAAACATTTTCAAAGCCATTTATATACCACCAAAATATCCACAAAACCACTACAGCTTTCAACCCTATTTAAAACAACAAAAACCAACTAAATCCACCAAACATAGGTTCAAGGGTCTGATTCAGTAGACTGATTCCAAATCGGTACACCGAACCTAGGTTTAGGACTTACACCAGAGAACACAATCGACATACCGAAATAGGTCGATATAACGAAGCCTGGATGTTGGGCTAATTTCCCAAGAGCCAAATCGACATACTGAAATGGGTCAGTATACCAATTTCTAGGTTTAGGGGACTTTCGAGAGCATGATCAGTATACCGAAATGAAATCGACATGCCAATTCTACCGATTACAGAGCATAAGTCAGTCCTAACCTAAAAATTGCTCAAAATGGAGCTTGAAACGAGCTCAACAAAAGCCACCAAAAATTCCACAAAATAAGTAAAACAAAGACATTTGAATGCTCTACAATATGGCACCAAAATCACTACGATCCATTCAATGTAGCTCAAGATATAAAAATTCAAAGGAAACATAAACATACAGTGCTACAGTAATAGTGCATATGAAATACTCTAAAATTCATCAGAAATTTCCTAAAATCATGGAATCTCTACCAAGTATTAAATTCATGCAAATCAACCTATTTTCATCATTTCCATGGAAATTAGAAGGAAAACGGTGGAGTGTGCACCTATTGGAAGATCATAGAGGCTTTCCACCACTGTCAGCCATCCAAACAAACTACCGGCCACTCCTCACGCTCCAGAGCTCCTCATGGCCACCTCAAGCTCACACGACCACAGGGACGTCGACTTGGATCTCATCACCTTGGCATGGGCATGGGAATCTTTGGTCGTCGATCACCCTCTCTCCCCACTCTCTGAATAGGGGAAAGAGGAGGAGGGGAAGGAGGAGAAGAAGGGGGAGAAGAGGACAGGGAGATGGTTCTAAAGCTCACCCACCACCTCACTGGCTCATGGAAGAGGGAGGGAAGGTGATGGTGTGCTACGTACACCTCGACTTTCTTATACTTGCAAGTTGGAGGAAGGTGTGCATGTGTATAACAATGAGTCAAGGATGCACACACACAATTGCACATCCCCCACCAGCAATCGCTCAACATCACGAGGAATGGAAACAACTCCTCACTAGCATCTCCACACATAGGAAAACAAGCACAATGCCACACAAAAGACAAGGCACAACACCAAGGCCAAAGCACAAAGCCATTGAATTAAGTAAAATGAGCCTCGTTCTAGTAACACCTGCTCATAGTAAAATTCATTAAACTGAATAATTACAGGGCAACGAATTTCCGAGTGTTACAATATCCATCCTTGAAAGTAAGAGTGTGCAGACGATTCAACTGGTTCAACAATAGGTCACCCTCAGATCCTCTGTTCTGTCCAAAGGACTACGCGATCCCATGTACCAAGCTCTTCAACTCCTCCTACATTCTATGCCACTTGCTTTCCTTACTAACATTTGAGCTCGAAGTAGAGGCCTTCCCCTTACCCTTTCCTTATAGTGGTATCCTACAAGGAACCACAAATTCAAACATCATAAAACAATTCAGGTGTAGATGGCTTATGCCATGTAGTCCTACAAAGCCACTAGATCGAATAACTTAAGCTAGTGCACTTAGTGACCTAGTGCACTTTTACCATTTTGTAACACCCCTGAGTGTCACAATCTAACATCCTAATACAACTAAGGTTATTAATAAATAATAAATAACTGGAAGCAAAACTAAACATGCTCCAATTCTACCCAAAATTTATGATGTGTGGTTATATGACTCCAACTATAAGCACTAGACTAGACTGTATCTCTAATATCTACACAAGCAAAAAAATCATCAAGAACACACATGAGTGACATCTAATAATCACCTAATACATGCCTATTAATTACTTCAAACAACAAACCGAAATTGGAGCTGTTGGCACTCAACTCCTAAAGCCACACGATTTCCCCTCTCGGCAGCACATAGTTCGAAGCCTATAAAGGCACCAAAACTTACAAAACTCTATTGCAGATAAGCATAAAATCCTTTTTGAATTATGCCTTTCAAAACCATTCTCCTTTTCTTTTCAAAGCACGTGCATCTTTGAATTCTCTTTATGCACTCTTGGAATGGCTACTCTATGTCAAACCAAGTCCAAAAATCAACACAAAACCATGTCTCAAACCAAGGCATTCTCTAGACTGGAGCCTGAAAACCTGAATTAGTGCTCAAAACCACAACTCACATACACAACGTAAAAGCTAGTCGTGTTACACTGGCCACAAACGATCGACCAACCCACACGTAGCTGACGAAACGCACTGTACTCTTGCAGCAAGACCACCCTGTGTAGGAGTCCTCCACCTCAGGTTCTTACTCTAAGAACCCTCCAAAGGTCCACTCCAGGACAAACACAGGGTACACTCTCTCAGCATTCTAACTCTAGCACCTAGGGACTCTAACCCTGGTCCCTATTAACACTTGGCAATTACAACCTCGGACTCGTACCCAACCCTTTAGAGGTATCAATCATTCATAGTCCTCCAATATGATCTATGACCCTTGTGGTTTCTACAATTCGGCAACCACAACCTCAAACTCATACTTGACCCTCCAAGGGTATCAATCGTCCTTGGTCTACTAGTATGATCCTACGATCCTTTTGGTTCCTACCAAAATTATGGAAAACATGTGGATCTCATCCTATGTAATTGACTCTTGACCATTTAAGGGTATTAGTCATCCATAGTCTACCAACTAAAAGCTTCGACCTCTCGGTCCCCACAAAACCTCAGAAAGTTATTTTCCAAATCTTTGCAAAACTTATGCATTTCTTTTCCAAATCCTTTGGAAAATCAATTTCAAAACCATTTCAGAATTTTCTTGAAAACACCACAAAATACCACAAAAGCACCACCCAAAAGAAAGTTAGAAAATCAACTCAAATACTTGCCAAAAGCCATCAAAAACACCTACTAAACCCACTGCCCCTCGGACCATGTGCCACCATTACATGTTAGCACCACATGTCAAGAGCACACGTAGGGACTACACACTTGTCCCCCACACCCCTAGTGCAGAAACCCTCCAAGCACCTTTGTAACATATGCGCTCAATTATCTAGTTAATGTAAACCATGAGATTAATTGTAATATTCGAACATGATTTATTAATCGATAATTTGATATTCTGATGTTGTTGTGTCTCTCTCTCTCTGAGTGGTTGAATATTGGTTCCCCTGGTTGTGTGGTTTCTGGTGTTGTACTTGTGTGTGTGGGACCCAAGCTGGACTCCGGTCAACCCAAGCATAGTGCCACTCACGCGTCTTCTTCTTCCTCTCCTTTCCTTTCTTCCTTGGCGATCTGTGCCTCCACAGCCCGCTCGTGCACGACCCGTCCTCTCCGTCGTCTATTTGGTGGGGCGGTGATCAGTAGGATTTGTGTAGATGGTTGGGGCAGAAGAGTTTAAGAAGGACCGGAGGAGATGGCGTTGAGGGCACGAGTTGAGCTAGAGTAGCCAAACTAGAGAGAGAGTTCAGCCAAAGGTGGTGCAATGAGGGTCGGAGGTGCGCCGTGAGAGGAAGAGAGAGAGCTCGCTGGAGTGTGGGTAGGTCGTTAGAAATCCCAAAGAGGTACGCAACCCCTTTCTTCCCCCTCGTTTGGTTAATAAAGCATTATGAGTTAAATGGGTAAAAATCATGAAAAATGCATGTTAAATCATGGGAAAATGGTAAAAATCATGGAAATGTGATGTATAGCATGAATGTGTAGAGATCCTATGGTTAGGATGAAATTTACGGTTTTTTATGGATGGTATGCCATGTTATGTGTTTTACGCTCTTGTTGGGTTTGATTTTATTCCAAGAGCTATGATGAATGGATTTGAATGATTTTTGTCTCAAATGATAGGAGAGTTAGAGCCCTACATTTGGTGATTTTAGCGTGATTTGTGATTCATCGGAAATGGGTCTACCAGAGGTCCCAATTCTGACGAACGGATGGCTAAGGCTCAAGGGAGGTTTTCTAGAAGCAGGCATTTCAGTATGCCAAATTAGGTTCGACATATTGTTTTGCTATCAGTTTTCGACCAGAGTCCTGAGTTCGGTAGACCAAAATGTGTTAGCCTTCCATTTCAAGGAATTTTGATTGACCGAAGTAGGAATTTTCAGACAACCGAATCCCAAGTTTTGGTCGATCGTTCTGGGTGTCTGACGCCTAGTTCAGTATACCAATTTGGTTCGATTTGCGAAACTAGACCCTTGGCCCATATGAATAAATGTGTATGTAAAATGGAAACTGATGATTTTAAATGGTTAATGGGCATGTATTAATGTGGTTTTCCCCATGTAGATGACATGGAGGAATATTAAATTCAAATAAATAAAACTAAATATGGTTTTAGGCTTGAGGCCCCAAAAATGAAAAGAAATTGAGAAATGCTCGATTTGATGTGATGTTTTTGGACATGAGACCCAATAATGAATATGAATGTATGGTTTTATATGGTTTTGAGTTTGGGATCCAAATGAAGGGTCAGAGTTGCATGGAAGTGACTTCTTGCAATGGAAAGGGAATGAGTAATGGTTTTGAAAAGAAAACCTAAGAGTTTTGAAAAGAAAATGATGACGTGTTCTGAAGCCACGAGGGGTTGGTGTCAGTAATGTGGTAGGAGTATGAGACTCTAATGAAAACAATTGTCAGATACGACTATGGTGACTAGTGTGGAACCACAAGGGGTTGGTGTCTGTAAATTGGCACAAGAAAAGAAGTTTAGACAGTGTCGTGTGCTACAACTATGGGAAGTCCAGACACTATCAGAAGGACTGTCTCAATCCATCGAAGCCAGCAGGAGATACGCCTCGCCAACCAACCAAGGGGAGAGTGTTCTCCATTGCTGCCTTAGATGCTGGTCCATCAGGAGATGTTGTGGAAGGTGAGAATTAGTATAGCCGTATGAGTTGAATCTTGTCATGTAATAATGGATCCTATATGTAATCGACACAATATTTTGTTATGATTATGATTATGATCATGGTTATGATGTGTTGATGTTAGGATCTTTTCTTGTGGCTGACCAGATGTCCTGAGTCCTATTCGACTTGGGGAGTTCATTTTCTTTCATGTTTGAGTAATTTGCTGTTGAGATCGGGGCCAGGCCAGCTAGGTAGGCATTCCACTTGGATGTAGTGACTCCATTGGGAGAGCACAGTCTAGTGTGGAGATATCTAAGAACAGTTGATGTTCAGTTGGGAGACAGGAATTTTCAGGCAAGTTTGATCTTGATGGACATGTAAGATTATGATGTCATCCTAGGGATGGATTGGCTGGCACAGTATTCAGTCATGATTGATTGTGCTAAGAGAAGAGTTTTGGCATAGTGTCTGGCCAAGGTTGGTGTGTGGTGCAAGGTACTAGACTGGGTGAGCCTAGAAAGGTGATATATGCAATCAAGGCCTACCGTTAGTTGGCAAAGGGCTGTATGGGCTACTTGGCCTGTGTGACAATCTCTACTCCGCCTGTGTTTAAAGTTTAGGATTTGCCAGTGGTTTAGGATTATCCTGATGTGTTTCCAGATGAATTGCCTGGTATGCTACTATATAGGGAAGTAGAGTTTGTGATTGATCTAGTGTCGGGATCAGGTCCTATTTTCAAGTCTACATACAGGATGGCACCTGTTGAGTTGAGGGAGCTCCGTAATCAGTTGCAGGAACTGATGGATAAGGGAATTATTTGTCCCAGTGTATCACCTTGGGGAGCATCGATACTGTTCGTTACTTCGGCTCTGTATATACTACCGAATGTTGAACTAGATCACTGTTAAGAACAAGCATCCACTGCCCAGGATTGATGATTTGTTCAATCAGTTGTAGGGAGCATCGGTGTTTTCCAAGATAGACTTGAGATCCAGATATCATTAGTTGCGGATCAGTGAGCTAGATGTGCAGAAGATAGCCTTCTGCACCTGTTATGGACATTATGAGTTTTTGGTTATGTCATTCGGATTGAAGAATGCTCCGGTTGCCTTCATGGACCTAATGAATAGGGTGTTCAGGCCCTATTTGGACCAGTTTGTGGTCGTCTTTGTGGATGACATCCTGGTATATTCTCTAGATGTTCAGACCTACTAAAGGCATTTGAGGATCATATTGGAAACACTAAGACGGCATCAACTCTATGCCAAGTTCTCCAAATGCGAGTTTTGGTTGAAGGAGGTGTCTTTCCTTGGTCATATTATCTTAGGAGAAGGCATCAAGGTAGACCTAGCTAAGGTAGAGGCTATGAATAGTTGGGCAAGACCGAAGACAGTAACTGAGATCAAAGGTTTCCTCGGCTTGGCAGGATATTATCGGGGATTCTTCTAGGACTTCTCCAAGATTGCTGCACCATTGACCAAACTAACTAGGAAGTGCACTTTGCCTGGGATTGGTGGTGCGAGGAGAGCTTCAATGAGTTGAAGACTCGTCTAGTGTCAGCCCCAGTTTTGACTTTACCTTTTGGGAGTGGCAGTTTCACAGTTTACAATGATGCTTGTGGGACCGACTTGGGGTGTGTACTAATGCAGCATGGTAGGATGGTGGTGTATGCCTCGTGCCAGTTAAAAGATCATGAGAAGAATTATCCCACCCATTGGAAATGACAATTGTTGTGTTCACTCTGAAGATTTGGAGGCATTATTTGTATGGCGAACAGCTTGAGGTGTATATAGGTCATAAGAGTTTAAAGTACATTTTCATTCAGAAGGATCTGAACCTGAGACAAAGGCACTGGGTGGAGAACATCAAGGATTATGACTTCAGCTTGACATACCACTTAGGGAAAGTAAATGTGGTTGCAGATGCTTTAAGCGGACGCACTCATGTCATGGCCAACCTGATCATCCGTGAATGGAAATTGCTAGAGGGGTTAGTAGAGTGCAGACCTCGGAGACAGTCTTAGGGAGCTGCTAGAGTTGTGTTGGCAATTCTGTTTGTTCGCCCGAGGATGATCGAGGCGATTGTCGCCGCTCAGCAGTATGATTCCTTTGTGCCAGATATTTGGAGGAAGCTGGAAGCTGGGAACGCCCCTCACTTTTAGTTGGGATAGACAATGGGTTGAGGTACGACTTAAGGTTGTATATGCCTCAAGTGGAGGAAATCAAGAACAATCTGCTTGATGAAGCTCACTACTCTAGATATACTATCTATCCAGGAAGTACCAAGATATATAAGGACCTGAAAAGGAATTTTTGGTAGCCTGGGATGAAGAGGGAAATTGCTGAGTATGTGGCGAAGTATGCAACTTGCCAAATGGTGAAGATAGAGCACCAGAAGCCCAAAGGGACTTTGCAGCCTCTGGACATTCCCATGTGGAAATGGGAAAATGTATCGATGGATTTTGTGACAGGTTTGTCGAGGACTCGAAGAAAGAATGATACGGTTTGGGTGATAGTGGATCGCCTTACAAAGTCGGCACATTTCCTGCCAATGAGGGTGAATCTTCCCTTGACAAAGCTAGCAAAGTTGTACGTCACAGAGATTATGAGATTGCATGGCGTCCCAGTGTCTATTATGTTTGACAGAGGCACGAGGTTCACATTGAGGTTTTGGGGAGCATTATAGGAGGCTTTTGGTATAGTGCTGAGTTTTAGTATAGCCTTTCATCCCTAAACAGATGGTCAGACAGAGAGGACCATCCAAACACTAGAGAACATGCTGAGGGCCTGCGCCTTGGACTTTGGTGGTAGCTGGGAGGATCATTTACCCCAGATTGAGTTTGCATATAATAATAGTTACCACGCTAGTATTGGAATGGTACCATATGAGGCATTGTACGGTAGACCCTATAGGACACCCACTTGCTGGAGTGAGGTGGGTGAGAGATAGTTGATTGGGCTCGAAATTGTATAGCAGTATGAGGGCAAAGTGAACTTGATTAGGAAGAGGTTGTTGTTTGCCTAGAATTAGTAGAAGAGTTATGTAGATACGAGGCAGAGACTTCTGGAATTCGAGGTGGGAGACTTCGTTTTCCTGAAGGTGTCACCAACCAAAGGAATAATGTGGTTTGGAAAGAAAGGCAAATTAAGCCGTAGATATATCAGACTGTATCAAATTACCAAGAGAGTTGGTGAAATGGCATACATATTAGATCTACCTCCGAAGTTGGCCAGTGTTCATAGCATCTTCCATGTGTCAATGTTGAGGAAATGTTTGGCCGATGCGTCTAAGGTTATACCAGTGCAGCCAGAGGAGCAGCAAGAGGACCTATTTAAGATTGAAAATGCAGTCTAGGTACTGGATAGGAAAGAGTAAGTCCTCAGGAACAAGGTGATTCCATTGATATTGGTTTAGTGGCAATACCATGGTACAGAGGAAGCAAATTGGGAGCGCGAGGTGGACATCTAGAGACAATACCCCTACTTGTGTTATTAGAGATGAATTTTGAGGACGAAATTCTTGTAAAGGGGTGGGATGTAACATCTAGGCTCAATTATCCAGTTAATGTAAACCATGAGATTAATTGTAATATTCAAACATGGTTTATTAATGGATAATTTGATATTCTGATGTTGTTGTGTGTCTCTCTCTAGGTGTGGTTGAATATTGGTTACCCTGATTGTGTGGTTTCTGGTGTTGTACCTATGTGTGTGGGACTCGAGTTGGACCCTGGTCAACTCAAGCATAGTGCCACTCACGCATCTTCTTCTTCCTCTCCTTGCCTTTCTTCCCTGGTGACCCATGCCTCCATAGTGCGCTTGTGCATGACCTGTCCTCTCCGTCGCCTATGTAGTGGGGCAGTGATCGATGGGATTCGCGGAGGTGACCAGACTGGAAGAGTTTAAGAAGGATCAGAGGAGTTGGCATTGAGGGCACGAGCTGAGCCAAAGTAGCCAAACCACACAGAGAGAGAGAGTTCAGCTAGAGGTGGTGCGCCACGGGTCGAGGTGCGCTATGAGGGGAGAGAGAGAGAGCTCACCGGAGTGCAGGTAGGACACCGGAAATTTCAAATAGTTACGCGACCCCTTCCTTCCTCCTTGTTTGGTTAATAAAGTATTATGTGTTAAATGGGTAATAATCATGAAAAATGCATGTTAAATCATGGAAAAATGATAGAAATGATGGGAATGTGATGTATAGCTTGAATGTGTAGAGATCTTGTGGTTAGGATGAATTTTATGGATGATATGCCATGTTATGTGCTTTGTGCTCTTGTTGGCTTTGATTTTATTTCAAGAGCTATGATGAATGGATTTGAATGATTTTTGACCCAAATGGTAGGAGAATTAGAGCCCTACATTTGGTGATTTTAGAATGATTTGTGGTTGATTGGAAATGGGTCCGCCAGAGGTCCCAATTTCAGCGAATGGATGGCTAGGTCTTCGGGGTGGTTTTCTGGAAATGAGCATTTTGGTATGCCAAATTGGGTTCGGCATACCATTTTGTTGTCAGTTTTCGACCAGAGCCTTAAGTTCGGTAGATCGAAATGTGTCGGTCTTCCGTGTCAGGGGATTTCAATCGACCGAAATATTTTGCCAGACTGAAGTATGGATTTTCGGACGACCGAATCCCAAGTTTTGGTCGACCATTCTAGGTGTCTGATGCCCAGTTCGGTATACCGATTTGGTTTGATTTGTCGAATCGGACCCTTAGCCCATATGAATAAATGTGTATGTAAAATGGAAATAGATGATTTTAAATGGCTAATGGGCATGTATTAATGAGGTTTTCCTCATGTAGATGACATGGAGGAATATGGAAGTCAAATAAATAAAATTGAATATAGTTTTAGGCTTGAGGCCCTAAAAATGAAAAGAAATTGATAAATGATTGGTTTAATGTGATGTTTTTGGAAATGAGACCCAATAATGAATATGAATGTATGGATTTATATGGTTTTGAGTTTGGGATCCAAATGAAGGGTCAGAGTTGCATGGAAGTGACTTCCTACAATGGAAAGAGAATGAGTTATGGTTTTGAAAAGAAAACCTAAGAGTTTTGAAAAGAAAATGATGATGTGTTCTGGAGTCATGGAGGGTTGGTATCGGTAATGTGGTAAGAGTATGAGACTCTAATGAAAACAATTGTTAGATACGACTATGGTTGCTAGTGTGGAACCACGAGAGGTTGGTGTCTGTAAATTGGTATGGAACCAATTGTTAGATACGATCGTGGTTACTGAGTTTTGAGACGGTGTAGGCTGAGCCTGGGTGTATGAACCTAGGTATTCGGGTCACCGATGGGATGTTGGGAAAAGATGTATCCCCATGCATATGAAATGAAATTGAGGCCTATGGGCTAGGGTGGTGTCCTCCTGTACGGGGAACTTCATTGTGGCAGTGCAGGAAGGTAGGGGAAATGGTGTCCTCACCTACTGCTTGTGTGCCTAATTACCTCTAATCAAGGTAACACCAATAAGAATAGTAGAAATAAAATCTGTGGTTTTAGTTAGAATTAGACTTATGCCTTGTCTTAAAATTCTAGGAACGAATGAGAATCATGTTTTAACTAGTTGCCAGTCAATGTATATGGTTTTGTTTTGAGTCATGTGAGGCCTGGTGTTTTAGGCTAGATCTGGACGAGAATGTGGATTTCTCGGAATGCATAAAAGGTTTAAAGAAGCATAAATTGAGAAAAATATGTGTTTTTGAAAAAGACATGATTTTGGATAAAGTTTCCAAATGTTTTAAAAAGAAATGATATTTTGAAAACCACGTTTTGTAATAGTCTAGGCTTGTGTTTTCTTGTTGTTTATCGTGGTTTGTGTGTGGGGTGTGTACTGGGTGACTTGGATGTCACTCATGCGTACTTTGTTTGGTTTTCAGGTGCAAGTGGAGGTGTAGTCCAATTCTGGTACCTGAGTGGGAGCCACTAGCTGTACATTGTTCTTAGAGGTGAGCCTTAGTTAGTTACAGTTATTTGTTTTATGCTGTAATCATTGTAGTTGCCTGTGATACTATGATTTAGGTAGTGTAACCGGATTCGGGGTGTTACAACCAATTCACTTGTGAACGGCCCAATACTTCCAAAAAACTAGAATCTAGGCTATAATCTACACATCCATACATTCTATATACCAATTCACTCAAGAACGGCCCAAAATCATGCATGTGGGATGGATTTCCTCTCAAAACCCATTCCCTTGTGTGCAGCCTTCTTTGATTGCTACGGCCACATGATCCCACTTGTCGGATCCCAAGCATAGACACACTATCATGCACCTAAGCAAGGAGGAGAAAGATAGGTAGGAATTGTACCATTCACCAATGATCAATTCCCATGCATAGGGACAGCAACAACGACCATGATGATTCCTTGGCAACACAACGACAGCAGCATAATAACAGCATCACAGTGACAGGAGCGATGGTGGTAACTCAGCAACAATAGCAGTAAGCGGTGAACGGCGGTGGTGGGTGGGTGACCAACAACGGCTATCTCTTCCTCCCCTCTCTCTCTCTCTCCTCTGCACAAGCTTTGGATTCTCTTCCTCTCTTCTTCTTTGATGCCTTGTTCTTCTCGAGCTCATGTGGCACATAAAAGAAGTTCTAGATCCCAACTTGTTATCAAATCCAACTAAACGATAACTCAATTTTAGACTCAAAACTACTAAAAATAAGCACCTAGAATATGCACCCTGAATACACATCTCTAATACGTGCTTGAGACCTATGCCTCACCCACATTGACCACAGGTGTTACAATCTTACAAGCATTTCAAGGAAACTCTCATATATAGTTGAGAGGAAATATCAATGGATGATGTTAAGTTATCTCTATTCTCGAAAGATTTGATGGATGGGAAATTGACTAATTTTAATGCCAATGATGAGAAGACTAAAGCTTTGAATGTTAGGGGAAGAAATATGAAATAAAATTGAAGAAACAAATCCAAAGAAAAGAAAACAATTCTGTAACTACTACAAGAAGAAAAAGCACATCATAGATGATTGTTGAAAGCTCTAGAATAAGAAAAGGGTAGTTTTAAAAGTCAGTCAAACAAACCGAAGGAGGATTCTACAAAGGTGAGTTATGTGAAAGTAAAATGTTTAGATCAATGCTACGTGTTGTTGCTAAGCCATATAGATCGAAAGATGATTGGATCTTAGACTCAAGGTTTACATACTACATGTTTATCAATAGGAATTGGTTCTCTACTTACAAATCTATTGAAGGTAGAGTTGTATTGATGGGTAATAACTCATAGTTAAAAGCTATTGGGATAGACATTGTTAAGTTGAGAATGCATGATGGGACGATAGTGAACTAGTAGATATTTGACAAGTTCCAAATTGGATGAAGAATTTTGTCTCCCTTGGCACTTGACTAAAGAGGTAGTATTGGTAGTCACCAAGGATGATCGCCTTGTCATATCACCAAGGAGATCAAGAAATTTCTATATCTTGAAGGGAAGTACAGTTACAAGTGCTGCAACAATTATCATTGTTTTATCATCACAAACAGATCACATCAAGTTGTGGCATCTAAGAATGGGACATTTGAGCAAGAAAGGTATGACCATTCTCAGTAGAAAAGGACTTATTGATTTAAGTGGTCCTACTCAATTTCCATTCAAAGGTGGTGCGACATATATGTTAACTTTCATTGATAATGTAACGACTTGTGTTGCTATACCTTAAGATTCATTAGCCTAAATAAATTAAACATAAACAAATGCTCAATTCATAGAATAATTAAAGGCTAATTAAAGTATCTAATTACCAAGAACCTACAGTGAACGAGTAGGTGACTCTGACTATATGTCCATTAATGCTAAACACCATTACTCATTTGCACTTGCAATTAAAAACCACAAAGCTGAAAACGTGAGTGACCAGAAAAGTCACTTAGCACATACCTCACGAAAACACAGAAAACCAAAGTAAAACCATTGATTGGAATCAAACTGGCGTTAAGACATTTTGTATAACCATTTTATTTCCTTTTAAAAAACACCAAAAAACACCAACACAACAAAACCAGGCCCCACTAGCTAAAGTTATAGAAAACTATGATGCTTCACAAGCGAGAAAACATGAAGCTATACAAGCACCCCAGAAAAACACTTTGAGTCATGTTGCTCAACACCAAACAACCAACTCTAACCACAAGTAGTCATCGAAGTGCACTACATTGCTATGGACAAGTCACCCTGCGAGGAGTAAGTTCGTCACGAGTTACTTCCACCTGAAGGACCCTCTAAAGGTTAACTACATACTAGGAAAGTCTACTCACCCTACACCTAGGTGAGTCATCTTCTCTCAGGATGTCACTAGAAATAGGGCATGTGCTCTACTCGCATTGGCTACACACCTACAAGGTACGCCCTCTCGGTGTCCACACTGCAGTGCCTGGAGCAATCAGAGTGTCATACCTCCAAGTCTAGATGGCACCTTGAGTCTCAATACCTAGAGCAATTGGAGTGTCATACCTCTACATTTGGACGACACCTTGACCTGTGGACCTCTACCTCGGTCTTGTGAACGATAATCCAAGAGTATTATACTTCTAAGTTCCAATGAACACTTGCCTACAACCTTTTGGTCTCTGACCTCAACTTAGGTGACGTGCTTGATCATCTTGGTCCACTATACCAGAAAACCACAGAAATTCTTTTAAAAACATCATCACATTTTCCTTAAAATCATTTTCAAAACATCTTTATATCATAAATTATCCACCAAATCAAATACACCATTTATCAATATTTACACTAATCAAAAACCAGTTCAAAAGCCACCAGAACAGTGTTGGACTACAACTAGACCTGCCTCGCACCTACAAGTCGAGCCTGTAGTTTACCCCACTAGTTTGCGCTTGTAGGTCTCGCCATTCATTGGCGCTTGTAGGTTGTGCCTTGGCCTAAAAACTTAGTAGACAAATTGAATGCAGGAACCCATAAAGCCAAAAATTTCAATCCTTCTCTAAACTAAACCAAACATAGCATGTGATATACCAAAATGTAGAGAATCAAGCATGCTATCATTTGATACCAAAATCATGAGGTTTCATGCCACAAAGTCACAAAATTCATAGTAAAGGCTGCAGATGAACAGTATAAACCAAAACTAAATAACTGCTACTAAAAATCAAATATTCACCCAAAAATCATGAAACCAATTCCAACATGCTCGAATCACCATAAGGATCACAACCATACAAATTTCATGGGAAATAGAGAAGAAAATGGTGAGGTGTGCACATTTGAAGAGTTGCATAGAGACCTTCTTCTCTGGCACTGGCTGACCTCCATATGAGTGTCAACGACCACCATCGCACTAGAGCTCCTCACTACCGCTTGCTCAACACTGGGACGTCGATTGGAGCTCACCATCTCCGCAGGGCACTAGGGGATGCTCACTGTCGATCACTCTCTCCCTCACCACCATCTCTCTCTCTCTCTCTCTCTCTCTCCATACTGAAGGCAGGGAGGAGGAGGAGAAGAACTTAGAGAAAAAGGAAGAAAGAAAAGAAAGAAGGAGAAGCTTTGGGAGAGAACGATCGCCACAACCTCACTGTGCACAAGAAGTGGCAAGGGAAACTTAATGTGTGTTGCATACGCCTCTCCTTTTTTAAGTGCTAATTGGAGGTAAGTGTGCGTATTGGTGGTTTGACGGCACATGCATCCAACTACACATATACTGCTCAACTACGACTCAGGCACCGATCTGACAACCTACGTGGCTACCAACTCCTCAGCCCTAGCCATGCACACCCACCACTCACGAGCAAAGTGCCATACAAGAAGCCCAACACAAAACCAAAGCCCAAAACGCAAAATACTGAATTAAATCAGCAGACGTGGACCTTGTGCCAATCAATCACGCTAGACACTCACACTAGGGGTTCATGGTAGTAGCACCTGTCCATAGTAAAATTCATTAAAATGAATTAATTACAAAGGCAAATGAATTTCCAGGTGTTACATCCTAACTACCTTATAAAGAGATTTCGCCCCTAAAATCACTGGTAGGTGAAAAGATAAGGATACTAGGATAGGATTACATCCTTGTGCTTCTGAGTGGCCTCCTCTGCTCCATGATACTGCCATCACACAAGAACAAGCATAATTACGTTGTTCTGCAACACTTGTTCCTTCTGATCAATGATCTAGAAAACATCCTCTACCAAAGATAGATTTTGCTAAAGCACTTTTGGCTGAACTGGGATCACCTATGATGCATTTGTTAGACACTTCCTCAGCATGGAGACATGGAAGACATCATGAATTGATGACAACTTTGGTGATAAATCAAGCTGATAAGTAATTTCACCAATTCTCTACGTGATCTGGTAAGGGCCAATATATCTAGGGCTCAACTTGCCATGCTTCCCAAACCTCATCACGTCCTTGGTCAGCTACATTTTCAAGAAAACATAATCTCCCACCAAGACTTCTAGTGGTCTCCACCTTCGTCAACATAGCTTTTTTGTCGACTCTTTGCAGCTACAAATCTCTTGCGGATCAGATCTACCCTATCTGCATATACCTACACGATCTTTAAGCTAAGGAGCTGTGTTTCACCTACCTCGTTCTAGTAAACTAGCAATCTACATGGCCTACCATACAAGGTTTCGTATGACACCATTCCAATGCTAGAGTAGTAGCTATTATTATAAGTGAACTCCATTAATGGAGGATGGTCCTTCCAGCTCCGCAGCAAGTCCAAGGCACAAGCTCTGATCCTTTAACATCTGGATGGTTCTCCTTGTCTAACCATCTGATTGAGGATCGAATGATGTGTTAAAATTGAGTACTATGTCAAAAGCTTCCTATAGAGTCCTCCAGAACCTCGAGGTAAGTATTGTGTCTTTATCAAACACAAAGGATATAGGAACATCGTGCAACTAGACAATCTCTAACACATACAATTCTACCAATCGATGCATTAGAGGATTCACCTGGATTGCAAGAAAATGCATAGACTTAGTTGATCCACAATTGCCTACACGGTATCCTTTTTTCTGAGTACGCGGCAAACTAGTCACAAAATCCATAGAAAATTGTTCCCTGTAACGACTCCTAAGTCGGTACCACTAAAGTTAGCTACAAATTCCCATTTATTTATTTGTTTTATCTTTATTATTAACCAACAACTACACTAATAATGCAGCTAAGGCTTAGTACTCTCAAGAGTAAAATAAAACCACTAAACAACAGAAATAAAACTAAACTAACACTCACTTGGATCCTTGATGTATGGCAGCTTGACTCCTCTTATATGTACTAGCAGCCAACAACTACTATCCTGCACCTGCAAAAACACACAAAACAAAGCATGCGTGAGTGCCCACTCAATAGTCACCTAGCATGCACCCGACTTACAACTCGACAACCTATGTTGAGGGTAACCAAGCACAGGCATCACATCCTGATGCTGCCAAACCAAAAGGGCAATCTACCGATGCTCAGCATACAAGCACTGGCATCCCTCCTGGGTGTCACAACACCAAACCAGGTAGTCTACCACCGCCTGGCAGGCTACAAAATCACAAAACTATGCCTTTAAAACCATTATTTTCCTTTTCTTTTCAAAACCATGTGCATGTTCTTTCAAAATCTTTTATGCATGCTCGAGATGGCCACTCTTGCCAAGTCAAGCCCAAAAGCCACACCAAAGCACAACTACAGAACCATTGCTCTACACAACATGGTCCCCTCTGGACCCAAGCACAACATCAAGCCACGGAGCCACTGCTCCTAAACCACGGAGCCACCGCTCCCAAAACAAAGGAGCCACTGCTTTCAAAACACTATGCCTCAACAGATGCCAAAGCCACAGCCTCCTCTAGGCTTAGAGTCTGATTTCCTGAACCAGGACTTCGAATAAAACATAAGCACAAATAATGTGTCAAACTGCCCAGTGCCAAGCAGACAACACTAGCCACACGTAGTCCACTGAAGCACGACCAACGGTGTCTGCATTGTCACGGTGAAGCCACCCTATGCATGAGCGATCACCGTTCCGCGATTCTCCTTCCTGAAGAACCCTTAACAAAGCCAACCCCTCCTGGGAAGGTAGTCCTGGTCTCTCAGGACGCAACCAGCTATGGGGCACATGTCTCACCCACATTGGCCCTCATAGGTACGCCTCTTCACGGTGCCCTCTACACTGTGCTCAAGTGGGTGTCTTATACCTCCACACCTGACAACACCTGAGCCTTAGTGCTCATGTGATAGTAGGAGTATCATATCTCTCCATCATGCCACAAATATCTCAACCCGCGGACCTCAACCTCGGCCCCGTGAACGATAGTCAAGGAGTGTCATACGTCCAAGACCCGGTGAACACATGCCTCAGTTTGTTGGTCCCCAACGCAAACAGAAAGCATTGGAAAACTCTTTCCAAAGCATTTTCAAATCTTTAGCTTTCTCTTTCCAAAACTCTCTCTTTGGAAAACCATTTCAAAAGCCATTGAATATCTTTTAAAACTCAAGGAACACTGTACCCAGCAATGGCATAGAAATCAAAGGCTGAGAAACTACAAACAAAACACAACCTCGATAGCTCTCCTGTCAGGCCCAGACGACAAACCTTGGGAGCGTCTGGGTTTACGAGCCCCACGCTCAACTTATGACCACAACCCAAGAAAACACCAACAAAAGCGTCCTCTGAGTGTCAAGCCCACCCAGAAGGCACCACTGCAAAGCAAACATAGCCAGAACTTTACACTTTAGTGCTCAAGTGTAAGACACCAGTTGGCTCGTGTCCCTCGGGAGCATAGCCAGATCGGCTCAAACACTCGGAACAGTGCCACTGAATACTCTATTCAGTGCACCACAATCAAAACCACACAAGCCTTTGACCTCGGGATGCTATGATTATCCCTAAGGTCCAGTCTAAATCATTTAGGGAAAGGCCTATTATTTCTAAATCATATCGTCTTTTGTTCTACTCACACCCTTAGTGGAATCTTGTTAATTCATTTTAGGTAAACCCTACAATCATTCTAATGGTTATCTTAGCCATTTATGCCATTATATTTATCTCCTCAAGATTAATATATATAAACACACATATATATATATTAATCAAAACATAAAATATCTTAATACAAGATCAAGGCCTGGATCGGTAGACCAAAATGGAACGGTCAACCGAACCTGGGCTCAGGGCACTAGATCGACAGACCAAAAAACCACCTGGTTAACTAAAAACTCCTAATACGTCAGATCGAAAACGTCCGGTCGACTGAATCAGGAATTCTGTCAACAACCAAGACTTCTAGAACAACAGACAAAACGAATTCGATCGACCAAACTTGGGGTCAAGGAGATAATCTGCAACAAAAATGGCATATTAAAATAATTCTGCATGCCCAATTAGGCGACTGCAGGGCACCCTAAAATGGGACCCAAAGCCTAATCCTGCAAACCACCAATCCAAATCATGCAAACAATATATCAAAATGAAGATCTCGATGAGATCTTCCAAACTAGAAAAGCAACATAGAGATCCATTAAGTGGATCTCAAGAAATCAATAGAAAATACAAAAGGGAGCACTATTCACTCCACACAATTAATAGGACTATAAATGGCCCACAAATGTACAATAAATTCTAATAAAATTACTACAATTACTAGCACACTAACATGCACCTATGATTCAAAATTGGAATCAAAGGAAAACCTATGGTCTGCGTACCTCCACCAAAGACGCGATAGCACGAGATGAACGGCGACGCTCCTCCTTCGACCACGAGCTGCTCCTCTTCTCCTTCATGTGACGACAGCGGCACGGTGGCGGTTGCATCCTCCCTTCTCCAGTCATCTTTCTCTCTCTCACACACCCCTCTCTCTCTCCATCTCTCCTCCCTTTGAATGAAGAAGAAGAAGAAGAGGAAGAAAAGGAAGGAATGGGGGTGGGGCTTGGGGAGAGAAAAAGAAAGAAAGGAAAGAAAGGAAGCTGCAAACACAAAACTAGACTATGCGACCTTCCATGTCCACGTGACTTGTGCAAACTAAGATCCGCCACTAGAGCACATTGTGAACCCTCAAAACTCTCACGAAGGCTGGCATAGCACCCGAACCACACCATACCAAAAAGGCTAGAAACCCACTAATCTAAGCGTAAGACACTGCAAAAGTTTCATTTCCCACTAAATGCAGGGGACCTAGCGTCTAATAACCCAGAACTCCATTAAAATATTTGGCCAAAGCACTACTTCTAAAAACTAGGTCGTTACATTCCCACTTCTACACAGAAATGTCCAAGGGCTGCAAAGTTCCTTCAGGCTTCTGATGCTCTACCTTGATCAACTAGCAAGTCATGCACTTTGTCAAGTGGTCAGCGACATCTCTCTTCATGCTAGGCCACCAGAAATTCCTTTTCAGGTCCCAATACATCTTTGTACTTTCAAGATGAATTGTGTATTTGCATCGATGAGCTTCATCTAGTAACCTCTATTTGGCCTCCTCATACTAGGACACGTACAACCGTAAATCGTACCTCGACTCTCCATATATCCCAACAAAAAAATGAGGCTCTTCTCTAATCGTAAATCATACCTTAGCTCTCTATATGTCCCAACAAAAAAAAGAGGCTCTCCTCTAGTGTCACGCCCCACATTTTCCACAATAATTTAAAACAAATTAAATTACAGGAAAATTAAAGCCAAACAATAAATATCTAACTACCAAGAACCTATATGTGTGGTCAGGAGACTCCAGACTATATGCACTATGCTAACCCTCTGCATGCCTACACCTGTAAACCAAAAACACGAGGAAAAACGTATGAGTAACAAAAGTCACCCAGTACGCACCTCACGAAAACTGCGGAAAACAAAACTATAATCAATTTTCTTTTAAATTCATTTCGTAAACTATTTTCTCAAAATTTCATAAACCAGGCCCACACCAGTCAAAACCACAACCGGGGCTCTACTAGCCCAAAACCACGAGCAAAGGTCCTCAATGGCCAAAACCACACATAGTGAGTTGGGAAGCCCGGCGCCAGGCAACCAAACTCTGGCCACAAGCAGCCCATCGAAGAGCAACCAACGGCGTTTGCACTGCCATGACGTGCCACCCTGTGTAGGAGCCTCGTCGTCTAGCGATTCTCCCACTTGGAGAACCATCACAAAGCCAACCCCTCCCTGGGAAGGCTGTCCTGTCTCTTAGGATGCTACCAGCTACGGGGCACATGTCCCACCTGCACTGGCCACTACAGGGTACGCCTCCTCACGGTGTCCTCCACACACGGTGCTCAGGAGGGAGTGTCATACCTCCACACCCGACGACACCCGAGCCTCAATGCTCATAGCAACAGTAGGAGTATCATACCTCCCCGTCATACCACAAGACACCTCAACCCGCGGACCACAACCCTAGCCTTGAGATGACAATCATGGAGTCTTATACCACTCGGACCTGACGCCACTTAGTCTCAGGTATCTCAACCCCTGACCTTAATTAGGGAGTCGCGCCCGACCACTCGAGAATGTCATCACATTCCCTGGTCCCGACGACACGGTCCCACACTGTCTCAGCCCGCACACAGAAAACCAGGAAAATATTTTTCAAAACAGGCCAACTATTTCATCGAAATTCATTTCCAAAAGCAATTTTCATATCTTTGAAAATTCTTCCAAAACCTCGGTAAAATGGCGCATCAGGGGTCCCAAAAGACAACCATTGACAGCCCACAGTCCCTCTCAATGGGACAAAACATAGCAATCCAGAAAGCCCTCGGAAAACACATTTTATAAACACATTTGGGCCTAGATTTGGCATGCTGAAAAACAGGTCTAGTATGCCGAAAATCCCTGGTTTGGCAGACCGATCTGGATCTGTCGACCGGATTAGGTCAGCGGTCAACACTCAGGCCAAATTTGGTATATCAAAAACTGGTTCGGTCTACCGAAATCTCCTGATTCGGGCGACCGTCCAAAATCAGACGACCGAATTTCAACCAGAGGACCTAATCTGACAGAAAAACGATATACCAAAATGGTTCAGTATGCTAAATTCTGTGAAAAACAGAAAACAACCCAAACCCTATAGTCCAAAATTATCCAAACGGGGACCTCCGATCGGACCCCCTAAATAAACATCAAAAATATTGCATAAAACATAAGATGTAGACCCTCGAGTCTACTCCAAATCCCAACAAACAAAACTAAAATCCATTCACCATGCATCAAGATATAAAATCACAAAGACAGAAGGCTCAAAACGATTTAAAATGTAACCACTGGCATAAATGCCTATAAATTCACCATAAATACACAATAAATCACAATAAATTCTAGGGAAGTAAATTTACCTAGATTTCATGCAATCCTAGCATTTTCTACCTATTCCATGCTCTCTATTACATGAGGTGGAGGTGTGTACCTGAAAACAGCCTCCGACAACCTCGCACGACCATGACCTTAGGAATGCTCCACCCAAGCTCCACGGGCCACCCGAGCCACTGTAGCCCTCCGCTTCTCTCCCTCAATCTCTCTCTCTCTCTCTCTCGACACGTAACAAGGGGAAAAACAGGGGAGGACAGGTGGAAGGAGAAGGGGGTGGAGAAGGAGGAGTGAGGAGGAAGGGAAAAGAAGGTGGGGAGGGGAAAGTGCACGTGTCGAGGAGGAGAGGGAAAAGAAGAAGGAAGAAGGGGAGGACGACGATGAACGGTGGAGGAGTGCGGTGCGGCTTATAAAGCCTGTGCACGCAGTAGCTGGGAGCGTACTCACTTGCACGTCTCAACCCTCGGCACACTGCATGCACACACCGGCCACTCTGCTCAACCACCAGACACAACCAATTGCCCACGAGCGTGGGCCCCACGTGGACCCCACACCTGGGCACCACATGGACCCACACCCGGGCCCCACACGCACAGTGCCACAATGCACAGTGCCAACCACGCATAGGGACACGGAAAAAAAGAAGCCAGCCCACGAGGCCCAAGCCCAAAAGCACACAACTACACAACGGGCCTCAGAATAGTAACACCCGTCTAGGAATAAAATCCATAAAAATGTAAATAGTTACAAAATGAATTTTACGGTTGTTACATCTAGCCTCCAATATCTCAAAAGCAGCCTGAGCGAAAGGATCCAATTGCTGATAGGTAGTGATAAATTCCACTAGCTTTGGGAGGATAGACAAGTTGGTCACCTAGACGTCAATTGTTCCCCGAACTTGTCTTTTAGGTCTGCAACCCACCAGATCTTCCAGCATGGTCCACTCCTTAACCATCAGGCTCGCCATCACATGCATATGCCAACTCAGAGCATCAACAACCATGTTGGCATTTTCAGGGTGGTAAGAAAAGCTAAAATCGTAGTCCTTTAGGTACTCCACCCACTTGTGCTATCTTATGTTGAGGTCTTTTTGAATAAATATGTACTTTAGACTCTTGTGATTATTGCAGACCTCAAACTTCTCTCCATAGAGATAATGTCGCCAAAGCTTATAGAGATAGTGTCGCCAAAGCTTAAGCGCGAACACTACGGTAGTCATCTCCAAATTATAGATATGGTAGTTCTTCTCAGGATCCTTCTGTTGGCAAGAAGCATACACTATAACATTGTCATGTTGCATCAAAATACATCCCAACTCAACACCACTAGCATCACTATAAACTGCGAAGCTACCACTTCTAGAAGGTAGAGTCAATACAGGAGCTGAAACTAGATGAGCCTTTAGTTCATTAACACTTGCTTCACAATCGTAGTCCCAATAAACGAAACTTCCTTCTGTGCCAACTCTGTCAAAGGCACAACTATAGAGGAGAAGTCTGTGATGAACCTCCTATAATAGTTTACCAAACTCAAGAAGTTTCTAATCTCTAATACTGTCTTGGGTCTCTCCCAACTACTCACTGCCTCCATTTTGGTAGGATCTACTCTGATGTCTTCTTTTAAAATAAGGTAGCCGAGGAACATGACTTCACTAAACTAGAATTCACACTTGGAGAATTCGGCATACAATTAATACTAACTCAGAGTATCCAATATTTCCCTCAAATGCAAGGCATGAGTCTTTGCATTTGGAGAATAGACTAGTACATCATCTACAAATACCACCACAAACCGGTCCAGAAAAGGTCTAAATATCCTATTCATCAAATCCATGTATGTAGTCATTTTATTAGTTAAGCCGAAGGGCATAACCGTAAACTTATAGTGGCCATACTACATTTGGAAGGCAATCATTTGAATTCGGATCCTTAACTGGTGGTATCTTGACCTCATACCAATCTTCAAAAACATTGAAGCAGACTGTAGTTGATCGAACAGGTTATTAATATGGGACAAAGGGTACTTATTCTTCACTATTATTTGGTTCATATCTAGTAATCTATACACAATTGGAGTGAACCATCCTTCTTATGAATGAACAAGACAAGTATTCCCCACAGAGACACTTGGCTTGATGAAACCCTTGTCCAGTAAATCCTACAATTGTGACTTGAGCTCTCTTAATTTTGCTGGTGTCATGCGATAAGAGGCACCAAATCCTAAAACCAAATTGATTAAGAACTCTACTTCTCTATGAGGTGGCATGCCAGACAACTCGTTAGGAAATACATTGGAATATTCATACATCACAGAAATGTTGTGAACTCCCAACTTAGGAGATGTGGACGTAACAACTCTTGCTAGATACCCACACACCCCTTGTCCAATGACTTGTAAGCCTTCATTATTGAAATAACGAACTTAGGCTCACTTTGACACACACCTTGCACAAAGAAAGAACCATCGTCAGTAGAACCAAAATACACCCTCCTTCTAGCATAATCAATCAGAGTGGACTACTGAGCTGATCAATCCATATCGAGTATCACGTCGTACTCCTACATATCCATAATAATGAGACTAGCATTGAACTCCCTACCATTCAATGCCATGCTGACAGATTGTAAGTATTTTTCCATCTTTGTTGCAAAAGATTTAGATAAATAGGAGAATGAACTACCTGTGTTGATTGTTGCGGTGTAGTCCCTACTTTCTTGGGTGGATTTGGACAGAACTTCTGAATATGCCCTAGTCTTTCATAGTTGTAACACACTGCCTAGCCTAGTGCTTGCTATGAACGAGGACAATTTGCTGTAAGATGGCCCACTTGACCACATTGGTAACAATATCTTTCTCCTAACCCACTAGAACCTATCTGACAAGGACCAATGTCGCTTCTACTAGCAAAACTATGCCAACCACTGAAAACACCACCAGACTTCACCTTCTTTCTCTTCTCAGAGCCACTGAAATCACTAGAACTCAGCATATCTAAGAAGGACAACTGTGAAGCAAATGATGGCTTAGACATCCCTTTGGGATGATCTTTCATAAATTTCTTGTACTCATCCTCAATAAGAGAAGCCATCTCGACCATCTCCACAACTATCTGGCACTAATAAGCCATCACCTTCAATCTTAGTGTAACGCCTCGATCCCGGGTATGCTACCAAATCACAGTATCCCAAGCATAATTACACTAATTACAGAAACAAATATAACTGTAACCAAGGCTCACTTTCAGGATCACAATGTGCGGCTAGAAGCTCCAACTCCTGCACCGGGACTCGACTGCACACAGTCTACACCTAAAAACCAAATAGCACGCGTGAGTGACATCTAAGTCACCCAGTACGTGCCCCAAAACTCACAACTACAAACAAGACTCGGCAAAACCAAAAGAAACTCGTTTCTTATCATTTTGCAAAAACTTGGTTTTCTCCTTTTTGGAAATCATCCTTTCTTTTATTAAACAATCACTTGGGAATTCAATCCCAAAACCAAATTCTTTTTCAAAAGCCATATCTCTTTTCTTTTCCCAAACATC
>JAMKQA010022648.1:0-35164 GCA_024699735.1 Posidonia australis
ATGTGAGTCAATGTGCAATAGTATGAAAACATAGCAATTGTGATAACATCATAGCAAAGTGCGATGCGTGCAAGGGAAAGACACCACTCAAAGGATGGAAAGACATGGCAAAGAAGGATGGCAAGGCAAAATAAAGCATGCAAGGAGAAAGCCAATGCAAAAGAGAAATCAATACAAAAGTCGGGAACTGGTTATCCCCAGCAGAGTCGCTAGTTCCTGTAACCATGTCCACTGGGGGTGGCCCATAGGGGTAGGTGATGTGTGTGCCAAAAGAGCGACAAAGCCACGGCAAAAAGAAAGGGGAAAAAAATGCAAAATGTAGGAGTCGCCACCTAGTCTATTATGGAAGACGAGGAAAACCATAAAACACATGAAGAATCATGCAAACAAAATAAAAGGGGGCTACGTAAAACCAGAAATGCGGGTAAGGAACCCTGTTACGTGCGAGGAAGGTGTTAGGCACCCTCGCACTCCCGACGAATCGGTCTTCTAATGATTTCTCTTTTGCAAATGAAATATCGGCTTTTCAACCTTTTGCTGTACGCCCGAGGGCGATATGCCATGCTATGCTTAGTGCCTTATGCTAGTAGGTGCATGATGTGTAGGGGGTGTGTCTTAATGCTTAGGAGTATCACTCTTTATTTCGGGTCAGGTGCGTAATGCAAAGATATTGCATAAACATAATCAAAGTTGTATCAATTTGAGTGATTTCTCATCATTGCTTACTATATGCCTAAATGCAAGCTAAGATGTAGGAAAACTGCTGAAAACAAGGATGTGCCTTCCTAATGCATCAAGGAAGAAAATCAGATGAAAACCCAGAAGAAAATCGGGTCGAGAAAGCAAGCAAGACATCTGAAAAACATGCTGTGTGCTACTGAAAACAGGATACTACTCATGTTTGGTGCGCCAGACTAGTGCGTCAGTTTGGAGCGCCACCTATGTGCGTCTAGGTGGGCCAGCTAAATACGCAAAGGCAAAACAGAATGCCATGCAAAGCAAAACATCAGAGGATGCACTCTGGTAAACATGTTGCAGAAAATATTCAGTAAAACTCAGAAAAACATGCATCTAAAACACATGAAATGCAAATGCAAATGGACCCTGTGCTCAAGGGCCAACAGCCTCACACAGGTTCGAACCTATTGAAGCTATATGAAAGGTTCAAGACCTAGTTAGGCCACTGGGTCATGGACTGATGCATCAGATTCTCACAAAGGAGTAATGTGCAATCAGTCTACTAGATTCAGCCTAGAACTGAGTACAAAGCAGAGAAAACAAAATGGAAAACAGTTTGATTGAATGCTGAAAGAACACCCATGTGATATCTCGATAAACCAGAGAATCCAATCAGAAAGAAACAAGCTTAAAATCCTACGATAAAACCATGCAAACAGTGACATAAAAAATGCAGGTGCTCTGATCTCTGGCTCGTCTGGCACGCCTATAGAATGCGTCAGATTGGTGCGCGGGTAGGGTGAGCCTAATTGGTGCGTCTCAGGGAGTCTGGATCAGACCGTAACCTGATCCAGATCCCACCAGCCAGAGATGTAAGGAGGATTCATGCAAGTGCTAAAAAGGCTCATGCCATGATAAAATTGGAAAACACATGATGCGAGTGCAGGGTCAATAACCATCATGAAAACAAAGCATTTGAAATCGAAACCAATGATGGGTTCATGAGTGAAAACGTTAAACATTCAAGAATCAACAAGATCTGAATCAAAACATGTGAATATGATGATCAAGTGTGTATGCTTCTACGTGCAATTGGCAGGCATGGGTGCATGGCAAGGTGTTATATGCAAGGAAGTAATAAAACTCATGCTTATGCCGATCTCATGCTAGAAATGAAAACATAGATTAGCATGGAGATTATTTGCAAAGAAAGCGAGCATGTTATCATGTAAACATCGAAAACATGGAACAAAACAGATCATTCATAAGATTTTAAGCATGCTTTTACTAAGTTCTGACATGAAATTTAGAAGAAAGCGAAGAGGAGGTAGAAAACCTACCTCTCGATGTGTTCCCTCTTGCAATATCACAAATAAGAAAACCTCGTTGCTTTTGAAGGCTTCAGGATGCAAGGGGGTGCTCCAGGGAATGCAAATAAGCTGCTGGAATGATGGAACAGCTCGTGCAGTGGTTGGGTTTTAGGGTGGAAAATGGCTGGGTGCAAGGATTCTGCTCAGAATTCTCAGCTCTCTGGATTTTGTTCCTCTTTTTGTGGCCCTTCAAAACGGTACCTATGGAGGTCCTTTTATAGGGATCTCTCAGGGATGAGTTACGGGTATATGAAGGGCCTCGCAGACGAAGAGCCTGGAATATTCCACGGCACATTCGCTGCTGGAGGTAACAGCCAAGGAAGGTGGAAAGCCAACAGTCGTAGCCTTGTGCGCGAGGGAGGTGCGCTAGATAGTTGTGCCACCTATGTGTGCTAGGGATGTGCGTTAGGTTGGTGTGCTAGCTAGGTGAGCTGGATTGATGTGCTAGCTAGGTGTGCTGGGTTGGTGCTCTCCCCTATTGGTCTGGTTTTCTAACTGGGCTGTGGGCTTGCTGTGGGCTTAGGGATTTGTCCAAAGGTCAGCCATATCCAAAGCAACAAATGAGGCCTTATCAATGAACTACCTCAAAATCAGGGTGTCTACACTTCCTATACAAAGGGGTCTAGTTGCTGAGCAGTCACAATAGTCTCCAATAATCTTGGGTGAACAAACATATTTGCTACCTATGCTCTGAGAGGTCCCTGGGGCAGTCTCAAAGGTCTACACCCAACCAGGTCCTCTAGCATATGCCATTCCTTGATCATCAGATTGGCCATAATGTGAATGCACCTACTCAAGGCATTAACGACCATATTAGCCTTCCCAAGGTGATATGATAGGCTAATGTCATAGTCCTTGAGGTATATTTTCCATCTCCTCTGCCTCAGATTCAAATCCTTCTGAGTAAAGATATACTTTAAACTCTAGTGATATGTAAATACCGCAAACTGCTCACCGTACAGGTAATATCTCCAGATCTTCAATTCAAACACTACTGCAGCCATCTCCAAATCATGAGTGGGATAATTCCTTTCATGGTTCTTCAGCTGGCGTGAGGCATACGCCACAACTCTCCCATGATGCAATCTTGGAGAAATTTTGTATGAACCTTCTGTAATAGCCTGCCAAGCGCAAAAAGCTTTTGATCTCTATCACTGTCTTGGGTTTGGCCCAACTGCTAACTTCTTCAACCATGGCTGGGTCCATTTTAATTCCCTTGCCTGAAATAATGTGGCCAAGGAATGTGTCCTCTTCCATCCAAAACTCACACTTAGAGAACTTGGCATATAGCTGATGTTGTCTCAAAGTCTCTAACACAATTCTCAAAAGTGTCTAGTGAGTCTGCACATCAGGGAATATACCAGCATGTCATTAACAAATTCCACAACAAATTTGTCTAGGTTGGGTTTGGACACCCTATTCATTAGATCCATGAAAGCGGGTGGTGCATTCGTCAACCCAAATGGCATAACCAAAAACACAAAATGGCCATATCGGGTACGAAAAGCTGCCATATGCATGTCAGTTTCCCAGATCCGGTGCCGGTGATACCCTGATCTCAAATCAATCTTTGAGAAGACTGAAGCCCCTTGAATATGATCAAACAAATCATCAATCCTAGGTAAAGGATATTTATTCTTGACTATAATCTGGTTCAGCATCCGATAATCAATACTGAAATGGAGTGAACCATCATTCTTCCTTACGAACATTACCAGTGCACACCAAGGTGACACACTTGGCCTAATAAATCCTCTATCTAGCAATTCCTAAAGTTGATTCCTAAGCTCCCTCAATTCTACTGGTGCCATCCGATAAGGGGCCTTAGAAATAGAACTAGATTCTAGCACCAAGTCGATCTGGAATTCAACTTCCCAGTGTGGCGGCATCCTAGGCTAGCCCTCTAGAAAAACATCAAGATATTCCTGAACCACCGGTATATCCTGCATCCTAAGAACTGAAGAAGAAGACACTGTCACGCTTGCTAGATATCCCATGCATCCTCTAGATAGGTGACAGTAGGCTCTGATTGCAGAAATTATCTTCTTTTGTTCTCCTAGTCTGGTTCCTTGCACCACACACCACCCTTAACCTGAGCACTCGGCCAGGACTCTCCTATTTGCACAGTCAATGATAGCTGAATGTTATGGCAACTAGTCCATCCCGATGATGATGTCGTATTCCTACATCTCCATCACTATCAGACTAGCTCTGAAATCTTGGTCCCACAACTTCACATTGACTGACTACAGGTATTTCCATGCTAAGCGGTGCTCTCCTAGTAGGGTCACCACATCAAGATGGAAAGCCAATCTAACTGGCCTATCCCCAATTTCTGTAGCAAATGACTCAGATATAAAAGAAAAGAACTTCCCGAGTCAAATAGGACTCCAGCCATACAATCAGCCACAAGAAAGGAACCAAGATAACACATATAATATTCATTAACAACAGCACAATACAACAGCAACAACAACATAGGGAAAGTACTAGATACAGCAATGCATAAAAGGGAAAGGTTACTATTCATAACATGCTTCTTTTCCTTACCCTCTACAACATCCCCTGATGGTCCCGCATCCGGAGCAGTTATGGAGAACACTCGCCCCTTAGTTGGCTGATGGGGTGTGTCCCTGGCTTGCTTTGCAGGATCAGGGCAATTTCACTGAATGTGCCCAAACATTCCACAGTTGTAGTAGACCATCTTCTCTGGATTCCGCTACCGATGGTAACACTATGCTGCTACATGCCCTAGGCACCCACAGATAAAATAGGATTTTTTCTTTTCCGGGCCATTACTCGAATAACTTGACTGTATCCAGCTCCTCATCCCCCAACCATAGACTCAATGCACTCCTTCCATTTCTTCCTAGATCTCCAATAACTTCCTGAGCTCTGCTTCCCAGAAGTGAAACACTGTGGAGCAAACGCCTTCCCCTTGTCCTTGGGGTGATCTTCCAGAAACAACTTTCGGTCCTCCTCATAGTGAGCCACCAATTCCACTACCCCGGTTAAAATGGGGTACTCGTAGCCTAAGACCCTTGACCTGAGTGTTGGAGTCAGTCCATCCACAAAACTCTTGACTCTGCGCTTCTCAGTATCAAATGTTTGTGAGAATTGCTCCAATCTAGTGATGGTCGCTTTATATTCAGCTACAGTCATGCTACATTGCTTCAGGTTTCTGAATTCCCTCTCCAATCGATCTTTTTCATATTCTAGAAAATACTTCTCATAGAAGGCCTCCTGAAAATCCACCCACGAGATCATCAGCAAGTTAGCGTTAGGGAACTTCATGTGGCGGGTGGCTCTCCACCACTAGTCGACGTCTCCCTTACACTGAAAGGCAGCCAATCTAACCCAATTTTTAATTGGGCACTCCATGCCCACGAAGACCTTCTCAACCTCAAGTAGCCAGGTCTCACAAATCTTTTGGCTTGCCCTTGCAATCAAAAGAGGGCAGGCTCAAACAATGGAACCGCTTACGCCAAGGGTTTGCCTTGGTCCCATTTGTGTTGTACATGATGAAGGTCTGAGCAAATACCTTCATCATGTGACTCAGCTCCTATCGAATGCCTCCCCAACCATAATCCTACTCCACACCAGAACTTGCTGTGAAAGTTCTGCCTCTGCCACAGCCTCTGGGCGGCATCTTGCTGCCACCACAAGCAAACAAGCAAACATACAAGTCAGGCACTATGATCTCATGCAAAATGTGTATTCCAACTAATGCCATAGTGCCAGACACCCTAAGCTGGTGCACTTAGTTAACCTAGGTTTTGATACCACTCTGTAATGGCCCCACGCTACACAATAGTACAGAAACTACCCAAAGCAACTAATTAAAACTAAATTAACATAATTAAATAAATAAAGCCAAACACCCAGACTTGTGTGCAGCAAAAGTGGCTCTAAAGTGATGCACCAGACAAAACTACACCTCCACCTAAGCACTTGAGACATGGCAAAAGAAAACTACGCGTGAGTGACAGGAATGTCACCCAGTACGCGTCCCAAGAACAACAACAAAAACCAACAAAAAACTCCATATTGTCGGAAAACCTCAAGAAGCCACAATCATAGAAAAGCAAACACACGCGATTCGGTGAAATTGATAGAAGTTGCTATTTTCAAAACTTTCTTTTCTTTCCCTTTTTAAAATCTCAAGCACATTAACAAATCATTATGCACAAATCAGGAAAACCATTTTCATCTAGTCTCCCAGCCCAAAGCACTAGTCAATCCATTATTAAAAATCACAACAAACCAGGGCTAGGAACTAGTCCAACACAAATCTCAATCCATATCTCAAAACTAGTCGTATCACCCTCGCCACAAGCGGCTGTCGAGGCTCCATCCCCAACCACACTGCAGTGTCGCAGTGAACCACCCTGTGCATGAGTTCAAAAGCCTTGACCGCAGTCTCAAAACCATACCCTCACCGGTACAAGCACAGTGTATGTCCTCATGACGACCTAGTGCCCAAGCACTTGGGGACTCTAACCCCAAAGTCAACCAGCACCGGCACTAAGGGTAGTTCGAGTCTACTGTACCCTGGGTCGTATAGTACCACCAAGTCTTGAGGCTCCTACCTCGGACCACAACTCAACAACTACAACCATGGACACATCCCTAACACCTCTAGATGTCCCACTACCCCCATCGGCAAGTCCCGATTTAATTGTGGTTCCAAAAAATCTCAGAAATCGCTTCTGAAAACACATGCAAACTTTTATTTCAAATCATTTGGCAAAACCAGCTTTCATTCATAAAACACTTTATCAATCTCACACATCGATGTCCACATTTCTCATATATGGTTCTCAGAACCAATTATTCACAATCTCAATCATTTCAGGGTTCATCATACCATGATTTCACCCCTCTCATCGGTCCACATTCATTTCCACATATTTCATGTTTAACAATTTATGGAAAATATTATTAAATTAACACGCTTACATGAAACATCTCATAATTCATTTCAATACATTTCACACATTTTTCATGCATTTATCACATTTTATTAACATTTTGCAAAACATTTCTCAATATAGTTCTAGGTCTTGATTCGGCATACCGAATAGGGTCCTGGTCAACCAAAATATTTCGGTACTTTAAATCTCTATTAGTTTTATCAGTTCCCTACCAGAACGATCGACTAAACATGACCGGTCAGTTGAAATCGTCTGACTCGTTCCACCTAAAACCTTCAGTCATTCGAATCAGTGGCTCAAGGGACCCCAACTAGGGCATTTCGGCATACTGAACCCAGTTTAGCATATCATTTTCTATGATTGCAGAAAACCTCCTCCAACTCATGTCGTCTCTTCTCCCCAAAATGGGTGTGAGGGGCTGACCCATCTAATCTATCACAAAAATCACAAGTAAAACATGGGGTGTAAACCACCAAGTCTACTTCAAAACACCTCACTCCAAACACAAAATCATCAAGCATGTTGTTTTATAGAAAATCACAAGGACATGGAGCTCATACAAGGTTACTGTAGCATGTATCCAAAACCACTAGCAAAACCCCACGAAATCATTATGAAATAGCATGATCTCATCAAAAACATGTCATTCATCCCATTCTAATCATATCCCCTATTTAAACATGACTTTTGCATCATTTATCCATGATCTATCACTCTACTCTAACATGCTTTAACTGAGGAACGAAAGAGGGTGGAGGAACGTGTACCTTCTTCAGCCAGCTCTGCACGCCCAAAGTGCTCCAGTGAGGCTTGACACAAGCCTCCTCTGCTAGCATGACCTCCTCTAGCACAAGGCTCTCCTCCCACTCTCGGCTCACCTCTGGTCTTCTCACTCGCAGCTTGTGCCTTCGATGCACAGCACCACCACCTCCTCTTATCTCCACCGCCTCACCTACCACGTCCTGGAATCTTGCCACCATCAAAGCTAATCTCACTGCCACGGAGGGGTTGGAGTGTGCAGGACTCTCGCTAGGGCTCACGAGCATGGGGGAGAATGGTCACGGGCATGGAGGAGAATGGCGATCACGTGAATGTGTGGTTCGGCTCCTTTGACCAGGTCCAAATCCAAGTGGGTCTCACCCCCAAACATGGGTCCCAAGATGCACATACAGACCCACAAGGCCAAAGAAGTCACACTACTAGGGAAAAACCAGAAACACAATTGCACTAGGAGAGACCACAACAACAAACACAACCCTTATTATCCATTAATAAACCATACTCTATTAATACAAAAAATTCCATGGTTTTACATCAAATGAAAAATTAGGCACAGATGTTACATTCAAGCTCCAGTACTTCGGGTAGTCTTGAGAAGAAGTAGAAGGGAAGGTCCAATGTTTTCTCTACATGTTGGTGTAGCTTTGTATGGAGTAGTAGAGTTGGCTTCAGTTAGATCGGATCCAGTGCTTCTAGTGGGAACCAGTGCATCAATTGTGGTATAGTGGGCCATATTACTGCTTACTGTCCTCATCCTTGATGGACTCCAACCCCAATGGTGTTCTACAATTTCATGAAGGTGAGACATGTTTAGTGATCTTGTCCAAAACCGCCCAAGAAGGCAGGAAGCGCGCCACAACCACTAATGAGAGGACGAGTGTTCACCTTTGTAGTTGAGGGTAAGGATGATTAGTTAGTGTTGTAACCTGTTATATTTGTTATAATATCTCCTTTAACATGGACAACTGTCTGATGTATGGATGTTGTGTTGTTGTTGCGCGTGGCCATCAGGTTGTTTTATTGTGGCTGGCCATATCGCCAAGGTGTTGTTTGACACAAGGAGTTCTTTCTCCTTCATCTTTGAGTCTTTTGCGGTGGAGATGGAAGATAGACCGGTTAGGCTGGCTTTCCATCTCAATGTGGTAACGCCGCTGGGGAAGCACAGTTTGGCGTGGAAGTATCTACGGTCTATCGACTTGATGTTGAATGGTAGAGAGTTCGACGCTAGTTTGATCGTGATGGACATGTAGTAGTATGACGTGATACTCGGCCTAGATGGGTTTGCACAGCAATCCACTTTGATCGACTGTGCTCGGAGGAGAGTTTAATTTGGGTCTCTTGATGATGGATCTTTCTTTGTGCAAGGTGGGTGTCAGGCTAAGCCTAAGTTTGTCATTTCAGCTATGAAGGTTTATAGGTATTTGGCCAGGAGTTGTGTGCGGTACCTAGCTAGTGTAGTCGCCTCCACTTCTCCTGAGTTGAGTGTTCACAACATCTCTATGGTGTGCGAATATCCTGACGTTTTCCCTAACGATTTGTCTGGTAAGCCACCTCACAGGGAAGTAAAGTTCTTGATCGATCTGATCCCTAATTCTGGTGTTGTGTCGAAGCCTTGCTATCACATGGCACCAACGGAGTTGCGAGAGCTCAAGACTCAGTTGCAAGAGTTGCTGGACATCAGGTTTATCTAGCCGAGTGTGTCTCTATGGGGAACACTTGTCTTGTTTGTTTGTAAGAAGGATGGTCCGCCTCATCTGTGTATTGACTATCATTTGCTAAACCAAATCACCGTGAAGAACAAGTATCCCTTGCCCTACATTGATGACCTGCTTGACCAGTTGCAGTCTGCATCCATGTTCTTGATGATTGATCTAATGTCAGGTATCACTAATTGAGGATACAAGATTGAGACATTCAGAAGACTTCTTTATGGACGCGGTATGGGCATTACATGTTCACAGTCATGCCCTTCGGCTTGACCAATGCATCGGCTGCATTTATGGATTTGATGAATAGGATTTTGAGCCCTTTTCTAGACTAGTTTGTTGTGGTTTTTGTTGATAACGTGCTGGTCTACTCCCCTATTGTGGAGACTCACGTCTTGCACTTGAGGGCGGCTTTGGATACTCTGAGGTGTCATCAACTATATGCCAAATTGTCAAAGCGTGAGTTCTAGTCAAGTGAAGTTGTGTTCCTTGGCCATTTGATTTCTAGAGAAGGCATCAAAGTGGATCCTACCAAAATTGAGGCAATGAGCAATTGGGAGCGACCCAAGACTATGACGGAGATCAGGAGTTTCTTGGCCATTCGATTTCTAGAGAAGATATTAGAGTGGATCCTACCAAGGTTGAGGCAGTGAGCAGTTGGGAGCGACCCAGCACTGTGTCGAAGATTAGGAGTTTCTTGTGTCTGGCAGGATACTATAGGAGGTTCGTCTAGGATTTCTACTTCATAGCTGCACCTTTAATAGAGTTCACCAGGATGGGAGTCCCATTCTGTTGGGAATGGAATTGTAAGGCAAGTTTCCAGGAGTTGAAGTCTCGTTTGGTTTCTACCCTTGTGCTGACTCTACCTTCTTGAAGTGGTGGCTTCACTGTGTATAGTGATGCCAATGGTGCTGGTTTGGGTTGTGTTCTGATGCAGCATGGCAATGTTATCACATATGCATCATGCCAGTAGAAGGATCTTTAGAATAACTACTTGATCCACGATAAGGAGATGGCTACTGTAGTGTTCGCTCTCAAGCTTTGGCGACACTATTTGTATGGAGAACTGTTTAAGATCTTCACAGATCATTAGTGCTTTAAGTATAACTTCACGTAGTGGGACCTCAATCTGAGGCAGCATTAGTGGGTGAAGCCTTTGAAGGACTATGATTTCAGTATGTCTTACCACCCTAGGAAGGCCAACATGGTCACTGATGCCCTAATTCGGCATATGCATGCGATAGCGAGCCTGATGGTCAAGGAGTGGAACATGTTGGAAGATTTGGTGAAATGCAGGTCGAAACAGCAAGTTCAAGGAACTATTGGTGCCTAGGTGGTCAACCTATCTATTCACCCTAAGCTGGTGGAGTTCATTTTCGCCTGTCAGCAATTGGATCCATTGGTTCAGGCTATGTTTGGAAAGCTAGAGGTTCGTGGAGAAGATCATTTTTTATTGGAGCATATGGAGAGTTGGGGTATGATATGAGTTTGTACATGCCCCAGCATGAGGAGGCTAGGCAAAGTTTACTCGACGAAGCGCATTGGTCCAAGTACACCATTCCATCAAGACAAAATATATTTAGAGAGACATGCAGGATACTCGTCATCTATGCCACTAGCGTCAAATAATCTAGTTACCACATATATTGGCGATGAGGTAAGTTGCCTACTGAAATGGCAATTGGTTCAGTTGCCTATCATAATGGCAACGTCCTAGTGTTTTGTAATTTCTCTCCTATCTTTTACTTTATACCACAAAATCATAAAAAATTCCATTTAAGATCAAAATACTCAAATCTACCACCAATTTGAGTAAGGCAGGAGTATAAGCTCTATCACTGCTAGCGACTCACACCAAAAAATGTTTAAGGAATTCAAACCTGGCACTAGTTTGAGCATGATAGCTCTACTATAGCTAATGACCTTGAATCAAGTAAAATGGAAAATGTTTTCAAAGATATCAAGGAAACCTAGAAAATATGCTATAAATCATTAGCAATGAGATGTGGGACACCTCAAAGGTTCCTATCCTTACTGACTTTGGGAAATACAAAAAAGAGATATCTATAGAATTCATATAGCATGACTGAGCACTAGAACACATCATTTTCCACCCCATTCATCGCATTCACATCAGCATGACATTAACATTCATCCATCCTAGACTTAGCAAGTATGTATTAGCATTGGCAATATACAAGTGAGCGATTAGTCAAAAAAGATTGATTATTCAGGCGCATGGGGGTGCCTAATACCTTCCCCAAGCGTAACAGGAGTCCTTACCCTTTCCTTGACCTGCAATGACTATTATGTCATGTTAGGCATGGAGCATTCATACATGTTCATTTTCATTCATCATTTTTTTTCACATTTTTATGCATTAGGTTTTCCTCATCTTCTAATCCCAATTGACTAGGTGGCGACTCTGTTTTGTTTTCATTATCCTTTCATCATCTTTTCTTTGGTGTTTTCTAGTTATGTATCCTTCCTTGGGTTCACCATCTTCATCGTGACCTTATTAGTTTTCTTTGTGCCTCGTTCACATGGAGTGCCCCGTCGCCAACATGGTCATAGGAATTGGTGACTCCCTTAGGGATACAAGACTCTAGCTTTTGTTTTCACTTTTTTCTTGCTTAGCTTTGATCTTGTTTGCCATGCTTCACCTATGCTTACTTGTCACCTTATTTGAATTTACTTATCATTATATGCTTGCTTTTATATACCTTTTTCTTATAGAGTGCTTTCCTTTACACACTTTCTATGCCATTACATTGCACATGACATGTTACCTATCGTGATGGATGTTGTTTTCTTTTCACCATCACATTTACACAACACATTTACATACAATGATATGCCTTTTGCCTTATGTATGCTAGTTTGCTTACCTTGTATTTTCTTCGCTTTTCGCGCTTGCCATCTTAGGAAAAGTAGAGGCATGTTTGCTTCTCCCAACTGGCTTAACCCACAACAATAAAAAACAATGTTTAGGCAGAACTAGAGACTTCTATACACTCTCTCCCTTAACCAGCTTAAGAAAACTCACAAGTAAAACATATTAAAGCATATCGCATGATTGAGCATTCATGAAACATGCATATTCAACACTCTTGCTTCCACCCACAGTCTGGGAAGAACAATTCTAGTCACCCATTCTATGGTTTCGGCATAGGACATGTTGCCATTGTGTCCCCCTTATTCGAGGTCGCGTCGGTGTTAGTTGAGGGTACAACTCTTTGCAACTGCAAGAGTTGCGGCTACACACCACTCGTTCACCACCTTCGCTTTGGCCAGGATTTCGAATGCAAACCTTACTTTCTAACTTGTATCAATTCCCAATCCTATGAGAGCATCCTAAATAGGTATCCCACTTGGGACATGCATTGTGAGTCTTGTCTTAGGCTCTAACACCTATTGTTCTTGCTTGTTTCCACAAGTATCTTGGTGCAAGGTCCTTGGCTAGGAGCTCGAGCGTCACCATCATGTGTGGCCTCTCGTGGTTTCCTTCTCTTCTGTTCTCCAGCTAATTGTTACTTCTGATAATAGCTCCTCCTAGAGTTTGTGCACCTGCTTCCCGCCCCAGCAAACTAGCAAGCCGCATGTTGTTGTTTTGGAGTAGATCTCAAGTTCGACTACTTTTCCTTCTCTCCATGCATTCCACTTCAAGGTGCATGGGGACTCTATACACACTTTTGGGTGTTGGTAGACATTCGTTGCTCTGGAGCATATCACGGAGTCTAGTATGGTAACCACCACTCAGGTTCTAGAAGTGCTACCGACTACTCCCCTTTCCATGGGCTCTCTAATTTCAGGAGTCTAGTTAGCTATGGTTGTTTCCATTATAGGGTTCGTCCCTATTCCACTTCTGTCTTCAAACCTATCCTTTAACAAGTCCACCACCATGCAAGCTCAGCATTTGATGGCCTTGGCCTAGAAGTTGGAGCACATGGCCCTTTCCCTTCATCCTACTGTCACTCTTCCTCTTTTGGCCCCTGTCGTTCCAGTGAAGCTCACTTTAGCATTAGAGGTTCACCCCACTGCACTTCAGTCCATACCATCACACTAGCTCCACACTGCTTTGGTGATGGGAGCATTATCTCTGCCTCCTGCACCATCATTGTACTTCACACAACATGCTACTCCATCACTTGATGGCCAACCCTTTGGTTTGGTAGGAGTGCAGCGCTTCTTGAGCCCATCACCTAGAGCTATATTGATGACACAGTTGTTACTCCCATCATCCACACCATACACAACACGACATGCTTTCAATTCATCCCCTCTGCATTAGACACTGGCCTTTGCATGCATGTCACCACTACGCACTGCACCTTTGCACAGGTATGTTGGCCCTTACGATTCAACTCCAGGAAGCAAATGGGTGGATTTATGGGAGTGTACACGCATGACCCATACATCATGTGTGGGACCTACCTTGGCTAAACCCATCTCATCAGTAGTAGCTTCAGACACCCTTTTCACTAGTATGGGTGATCTTAAAAAAGCACTTCGTTAAGTGCAAGGTGAGCATCGCCACACATTTTGGGACATCTACAATTTTCCAGAGGTGATACATCCCTCGGATTTCCATATCCCAGATTTTGAAAAGTACAACGGTTAAGGCTGCCTAATAGCCCATTTGAAGGGCACTCTATAGAGACCTTACATAGCTTCAGGGGGATGAAATGCTTCTGATCTGCCTATTCTAGAAGAGTTTGACAGGGCTAGCTCTTATGTGGTTTACATCCCTTGACGTAGCCACTATCACCTCTCGGAATGACCATTACCATGTATTCCTGAAGGAGTATGCCTTTAACCATGACTTGATCCCTAAGTGTGAGTATCTAATCGCAATTAAGTAGAGACCTTATGAACTTTTAGGGAGTATGTCAGTCATTGGCAAGCCCTAAACTTCTAGGTGAATGATAGGCCATCCAAAGAGGAATCTATTCAGATCATCATCAAGGGAGCACAAGCAACAGCTAGGGCTCTACTTTACATTCAACATATCACCACTTCTGCATCGTTAATTTTGGATGACACTCGTGCGGAAAATTCACTACGAAGTGCGAATTTTCCTACACTCATTGCATTCGCCAGGCAGGGTACCACCTCCAGCAACAGTTACAACAATAACAACGCCTCCAACACTAATCGCTCCAAGAAGCCTACTGTTGCATTTATCAAATTTTCTGCAGTATTTGCTAATGTAGCGAGCCAGCCAGGCCCCACTAAGTTTGCATCTACACCAAGATTCACACACACATGCTATCGTTAAGTCAGTGCATCATGTCACACTAGCTTGGCAAAGGCAGCAACCTAAGCAGAAGTGTAGCTACTATTCTACAAGCAACTTCACACCCTTGGATGAGCCGTTGAGCACCATCTTCCCTTAGGTTGTGTCACTACTAAGGCTCTCGAACCCTTGTCCGCCACTTAACCCACTTCCACCATGGTATGACACAAGCACACACTACGATTATCATCGAGCCTTGGGGCACTCGATTGATAATTTCTACACTCTCCGGGACGTCATTCAGACCATGATTGACAATGGGACCATTGTCATCAACATGTAGGCAGTAGCACCTACACCGAAACCAGCACCTACACCCGCTAGTATAGCAAGCCTTTCCTTGGTTGATCTTGCAAGCTTTGAAGATTTTGATCTCCTCTCTTCCAACACTTTCCCAGGGAATCCATCTGATCTCATCAGCTTTGTTCCTACTCTTGTCTCTTTCTAGCGCTGTTTAGCGACAACTGTCTGCACCATTCCCATTCCTTTTCTCATTCCACTATGGGGGGTCTAACCCAAAGTTTTCCAAATTTCCATGCACTGATCTAACGCTGCATGTAACGTCCTAGATCCAAATTAGTATTTTTTGCCAGATATTTTAGTAGAATTTTGGGTCGTTAGGCACTGAGTTCCCTACATTCATTGTAAAACACAACTCGAGCAACGTTCTACGCTTGTAATATTGGATTCTGGCCTTTTTGGTGTTGAGTGGTTGTAGTGCTGTGCCGACCCTCATGGGAATTTGAGGGTTTTTCCTAGGCTGTGGAGGCTTATTCGCATGCTCCATTGGCTGGTCCCGGTTTGCACGAGTCAGTGGACATGGGAGGTCACGTGGTTTGGTCTCGTACCATGGCCTCCTCTTTTCTTTCCTTCCTTCCTTCTTTTCTTTTTGTCTTTTCTTTTTCCTTTTTCTCTCTCTCTCCTCATGGACCCCACTCTCCTTCTTCTTATCTTCTTCTTCTCCTCCTCCTTCTTCTTCTTCTTCTTCTTCTTCTTCTTCTTCTTCTTCTTCTTCTTCTTCTTCTTCTTCTTCTTCATGCCCTTCTCCAAGCTGATAGAGGATAGGGTAGAGAGATGAGATGGAGATGAGAGGGTGAGAGTTTGATGAAGGAGGAGGAGCTCGCCGTTGTTGCGCCACTGTCGTCGCAATAAGGAAGAGAAGACTAGATTGTTCTAGATGATGAATGAAGAGGAAAATGGCCGGCTGTGGTTTAAAGGTACACACCCCTTGTAGAAATTCTTGGAGGCCATAGGGGATGTTTGAAGAATTTAGGGTGATTTTTGGTAATTTATGAGGTGATGACTCTGTATTTTTTTAATGAATAGTGTTTTTTGCCTTCTTTCTTAAATTTCTTGAGCCATAGGTGACAGATTCTCATGAATTTTGTCTTGGACTGTCGAGCTCGACAACTTCTTCATTTTGGTATATGGAATGTGATTTTTTGTTGCTTGTGTGATTTTTAGTTCCAAAAATTTAATCTTGGTTTGTATTATTCATCTGAAGTGTTCTTCAATGATCTCTGGAGCCGTAATGCATGGAATTGGATGATTTATGTTCCATCGTGTTGCTTGTGTGGTTTCCCTTAGTTTGGTACCATGTTTGCTAAGTTCTATGGTGTATAGATCGAGATAGAGCATAGAATGGGTGGTAGCCTCCTTGGGTTCAGAGCTTTGAGCTCTGAACCTAGAAAAAGGGAGTTGGGCGCACCACCACGATGCACCTATAAGGTGCAGCTTTGCACTGGCAAGTTACATTACTGTTAGGTTGAAATGTTGTTCCAGATCTGGTGTATATATTTTATAACCCTTTTTGATAATGTTTTGGTGATGTATATAACTTGGTGATTCAAAAATGGTTAGGATAAACTTTAGAAATGACATATGGATTGGCTATAATAGATTAGCAAGATCTTACTTGGACAATGGGTAGAATAAAAGATTATAGAACTTAGAATTACTAGGTTCTTCATTAAATGGCTTAGATGAACTTTAGGGTTCATGTTTAACCCTAGGATTGCAATTGAAGTATGGTTTGGCATGGTGCACTGAATTAGGTATTCAGTAGCATGGTTTGGGTGTTTGACATTGAGCTAACTGTGGCTCACGTGAGACAATAGTTAGTTGGTGTTAGACACTTTGGCGCCAGAACCTAGTATTTTGAGTGTGCTTGGTGTGGCTTTCTAAGCCTGACAAAGGAGTTGTCCAGGCTACATTTTGAGTTGTGGTTTTGGTTCTGATTTTCATGTCTCATTTGGGCATCGAGTTTTGTAAGTTTTTTGGAAAGATATTTGATTTCTTTCGTAATAGTTTCCAAAAAGGTTTTGGAAAAATGGATGCATCAGTTTGCAAAGGATTTGAAAAGAGATTTTCATTGTTTTCTCCTTAAGTGGACCGAGCGACCGTAGGGTCGCGTTGCCTAGACCCGATGGTGTCACGAAACCTTTGGAGGGTCGAACGTCGCACCTAGGTTGAGGTTAAAGACCAATAGGCTGAGGCATCTGCTTGTCGGATCCTGAAGGTATGACACTCCTTGATCGTCGTTCACGAGACCAAGGCTGAGGTCCATGGGTCTAGGTGCTATCATGGTAAGTGTTATTCTCAAGTGCTAAAGACCAAAGGTACCGTCCATACCTAGATGTGTTATGGCAGTGGACTCGAGAGGCATGAGACTCTCGCGTAGCTGGATGTGATACCCTGGTTGTTATGGGTACCATGGCATAGTGTATGTGTTGGTTGAACCTGGTAGGATGGAGCCTCCAATGGTTTGAGCATTGTGTTGGACACTAAGAGGATGTACCCTGTGCTTTGTCTTGAGAGAGGATAGCTCGCCCATGATTAGGGTGAGCAGGCATTCCTGGTATGTGGTTAGCCTTTGAGGCTCCTTTAGGTCGAAGGACACAGGGATGGGCTGACTCCTCCATAGGATGGTTGGCTATGGTAGTGTAGACATCGTGGTAGCTCCACAGTGGACTGCTTGTGGCCAATGTTGACTACTTAGTGTCGGGCAGCTCGACACATTGTTGTGCTTGTGGTTTTGCTGAGTTTTGATTCATGGAATCAAGCTCTGGCCTAGATGTGGTTGTGGTGTTGCATGATGCTTTGGGAGCAATAGCTCCTTGGTTTTGGTCTAGAGTAGACAGTGGTTTAGGAGTAGAGACTATGAGGGTTGGAGTGGCTATTTTGGTCCAAAAGGGACCATGTTTTGTAGAGTAGAGACTTTGTGTTTGTTTTGTGGTTGTTGTTGTAGGTTCCCAAGATACTTTAAAGGGTATTCAGACATTGTTGGTTGTCTGGTCCACCTAGAGAGTGTGGGGGACCAGGTTGTGTGTTTTGTGTGGTTTTGGGCTTGAGTTGGCAAGAGCAGCCTTTTCGATCATGCATAAAAGGATTTTAAAGTGCATGCATATGGTTTTGAAAGGAAAAGAGAATGAATAGTTTTAAAGGCATAGTTTTGAGTTTTGCTGTGTGCTGGGCAATGGTGGATTACTTAGTTTTGGTGTTGCGACATCCAGGTGAGGATGCCTACGCTTGTGTGCTTATGGTGTAGTTACACCTGCTTCCTCACCGTGCTGTGCTGAGTTGTCTTGGGAGGAGTGTGTGCTGGGTGTTCATTTTGAGTGGTCACTCACGAGTGCTTTATTTTGTTTGTTTGAGCAGGTGTAGGATAATAGTTGTCAGTTGCTAGTGCATATAGGAGGAGTCACACTGCCACACATTAGGGATCCTAGTGAGTGTTTAGATTAATTTTATTTTTTATTGTCGTTTACTAGTACTGCTTCTGCTGAGTGTACTTAAATTTAATTGCATAATTGGTGTAATTGTAAGATAATAATAATAAAATGAAAATATGTAGTTTGGTTGAGTGATAGCGACTTGGGAGTCGTTACACTACGTATGTGAGTACTCTAGACCTTAACAAGATGCAACAAACACAACAACTATCAATCGTAACAAAACTAGTGGTCTCAATAGTTTCAACTATAGTCACAATCTCAACAGTAATTCCAACAACTTCATCCACATTTGCCCATCCAGTGGCATTGCCAATTCTACTAGTGACCCCAATAACATCATCAGTAACATGAATAAAGTAGCCAGTAGTAGAGACTGAAGTTGTATCTACAGACACCTCGGTTTAGCAATTGTTTGGTAGTAAGCTTCTCCTGTAGGATGAGCTCTGAACGGTCGGTCAGCATCACCACATTCCCACTCAAACACCTTAATCAAAGCCACCTACATTTCCCAAACCCCAACACTTAACCCAAGCAGGCCCATTTCTGGCCTAGATGAGCTTTAGGATGGACCAATGAGCCATGCAAAAAGTCTAACTTAGGATGGCCATGGCCCGAATGCACGAAAGGGTCACACATGTGAGTTGCATGGCTACCCTAGGTCAATGTTGGCAGGGGAAGGATTAATTTGTCCATTCACCAAGGGAGCATTGAATACTCACCTCTCAATGGCTTGCATAGATCTACGTGTGTCCCACTTCTTATTTGGACCATGAAGCCCTCCATGATGATATGAATCCCAACATTGCCCTCTTGGTCAAATCTGGATCGACAGATGGGAGCAGGTAGGAATGGATGACCATTGTTTGAACCCACCACCTATGTAGCTACCTATCTCCTCTGACGAGAGACATCATTCGTCTCTTCTTGCTCTCATCCACTCCCTGCTCATCCTCCACACTCTAGGCACCCTTCACTCCTCACCAAAAACCTCATCGATCCCCCTTCCACCACCTCCAAAACCACCATTTGACCACCCAAGAGCTCACTAAACCAGATCTCTCCCTTGCCACTATACCCAACTCCTGGCTATCCAGACTACCACTTGAGTACCACTAGTCAACCACTTTCATCCCCATACCCCAACAAAAATTGTTGTAGCCTCTGACCATCGAGCCATGAGTTGTCGCTAGAGCCGAACCAAACTACATTGGAACATTGCATCTCAGAGCTGTCCAGTTACACCTTGCATCCCTCTCTGCTTTCCTGGGTATCTATCTGGTGTGTTGGTCCTCTTTGATTAGTTTTGCTTTTCCGACTTCCCTACGTTGCATTACATTTAGCCAACGGATGACTAATGACCTGAATGTGACCAATAGCCCCTAAGGTCGTGGTCTGGCCATTCTAGTGCATTCACTTTTTCCTATCCTTCCTCCCACGTGCCCCAATGCTTCTCTTAAACTTCTAATCGCCTTTTATGGCCAATCGAACTCTAACATGGTCAGTCAAGTCCAATTAAGTCAGTGGAGGAGACCATGCATGCTTTGTTTGTCTTGGAGCTTCTAGAGCCCTTTTCTCTTTTCTCCATTGCTCCTCGAATCGCCCTAGATACGCCCCAACCCTTGCAAGCCCCATCCATGGTCAGAGTAGGACATGGTTTCTGGCAGACGAACCTAGGGAATGGGAAATGGTCCTAGTGGAATCGAATGCTTCTTACTTGTCTTTTTGCATTCTTGGGTATTTTGTCTTTGTTTCTGGATTACCGGATTGGGATGCTTTGGCTTTTGTTGTTGGTGGCTGGCGATGATAGTTTGTCATCTAGGATGAAATTCTAGGTCACGAACCGATATCGTGGTTGAGTCATGCGATTCTAGTTAGACTAGTGCTTGGATGGATTGAGCCAGATCGTTTCCATGTACCTATGGCTTATGTTTTGATTTGCACTATTTCCATGCCTTTGATTTTGAGTGTGCTCTGCGTGTTCCTATGCTTGGATTCTTGTTCGGAGTTTTGTAACCTACTTTAGGATAATGAAAATTCTGATGTCTAGCACTTATTTCTAGACTGTGGCTGGCCTGCACAGCTGGGTGGTGTAGGTTGATCAGACGACATTGCACAACCAGACCATGTCCATCACCTTGGTTTTCACATCCACTGCATTCTTTGTTTGTATTCTTAGATCCAGCACCACTTTCGGTTCAGATTCGTGTATTTACTTTACTAGTTTGCATTCCTATACTTGTTTTATTCATGCATCAGCTTGCTTAATGGCAAACATCCATTCAGCATTTGATCGCTCACATAGTCTCACATGCAAGTGAAAAGTCGAGAAAGGCCAATTCGTCAAGCATATGAGGGTGCCTAACACCTTTATTATACATAATAGGAGTCCTTACTCTTTCTGTGGCATGCATTGATCCATGTGTTGCTTACATTTGGCATGGATTCTTTCTGTTTCTTTTTGTTTTTCTACATTACTTGATTTTTTATTTTCATCATCTTTCGATTTAAATAGAATACGTGATGACTCATTTCTTCCTTTTCTTTTTCTCATTTTTTGTGATGTTGTCCTTCCCCTTTAGTGGAGCATCTAATCCTTCAGTTTTGCCCCTTTCACCGTGGCCGTATTGGTCTCCTTCGTGTGCTTTCACGCACGAAGAGGGGTTTCAGTTCTAGTATGGTCATAAGAACTAGTGACTCCACTAGGTATGTCAAACTCTGGCTTTCATTTCAGCTTTTCATTACTTGTTTGGCTTTGTATTTATGTGTTTGTTTGCTTTTGCTTATTTCATTTGATGCAATCACTTTCCTTTTGCTTTGTGATTGTTTTATTATTACACGCATGCTATGTCACCCCACGTACACATGTCATGGTATCATCCTTTTGACTTGATGTTTGTTTTTCCTTCACAAGCATGATAACAACACCATCACATGCCAAGAGCATGCCTTTTGATTGATGTATGGTGATTGCAAGATAGGTTTGTGTGTTTTATTCCCGTTCACATTAAGCTTAAGGACATTAGAGACTTGTTTGCCTTCCCCCTCTTCTTAATCTAAAAGTCTCAAGAGAAGGAAAACACTTAGGTAAAACTATTGACCAATTCGCATTTTCTCCCATTGGTTTAATAAAATGTGCAAGTAAAAAACGCTAATCATTTTCCATGAATGAATCATATAGGAGTACGCATCTTCTCCTCCTTTTTCACCTACAGTTTCGATGGATAGTCTCTATTTGTCATTCTATTGCTATTGACGAGATGACGGTCTATTCCTCCTTGTTTGGGGTTGTGTCGGTGTTAGTAAAGGGTACAGCTTATTACTACTGCATGAGTTGAGGCTCCCAACGTGCCACTTATTCACAGCTAGCACTTTGGCTAGCATTAAAAGTGGGAACCAACTTTTGAACCTGTGTTAGAGATCTGTCTACCAATGAGAGAGCCCAAAGTAGATAGCCGCATATGACACAATTAGATGGAGAGAGAGAGCATAATAGATGCATCCATGTGCATGTGTGCCACTCATGTGACCATAATAAACACTACGTTCTATTCCATGTCTCAGGTTCTGACCTTTGTTTCTTGTTCATCTCTAGGTCAGCGACCAAGTTCATTAGCTAGAGCTCAAGATCCCCTTTCATTGACTTGCCCCTTTGATACAGTTTCCTTAGACATGCTCTGTGAGCTACCTATTGCCTCCAACTATAGCACGTCATAGAGTTTACACTTTTACCTACTATCGTAGGCCCATTAATACCTGCTCATGAACCATGAATGGCCCAATGCATCAGTGAGCCTCCTTTCATTGCTATTTCGAAGGCAATCTCGACTTCAGTCCCTCTTTCATTTGTGACATTTGTTGTGCCTTCCATTTCTCCCACATACCAGTACTAGGTATCTAGGGTTCTCTTGCCTATAGCTTTTTGACCCTAGCAGACCTTTGTAGGTCCAGAGCCCATCGCCAAGGCTGTCCCAATGACTACCACACGGGCCTTAGAGATGCCAATGTCCATTTCCTTGTCACTTCTCCCACCAACCCGTTGCGATAGCCTTCCTTGGTAGGTTCTCTTGTCTTTAGACAATCTGTTCCATTTTCTCTCCTGTCGCTCGATATAGCTACCGACAGATCATTTCCCATGCAGGTGTAGCATCTATTGGCTCTTGCCCAAAAGCTGTAGGGCATGGCATTCTACTTGGATCCCACATTGACTCCATTTGTGACTTCTATTCTTGAAGTCCCTCTATAGCTCGATTCTGTGCTTTTGATAGCCCCCACTACACCACCACCTCAACCATCGCCCCAGCTTCTTATTGCTCTAGCGATGGGCATATCAACTCTGCCCACAACACCTTCACTACACATAGCACAATGTCCTACTCTTGCACCTAGTGACCAACTTTTTGGCCTCGTAGGAGTGCAGCACCCTCATAGCCTGCTACCTGGACCCATTCTAGTGTAACAGTTATTGCACCCATACACTGCACCTCACTCTACACTACATACTACCTCTCCCTCACCCCTACATCAGTTACAGACTCCAGCTTACATGACACAGCACACTGCACCATAGCACGAGTACACCGACTATCATGCTACAATACCAAGTGGCACGATGGTGGATCTGATGGAGCACTTAGGTGCAACCCAAATGACATACGCTGGAGCTTCCCTAGTTGCACTGACTTTGCCAACAGTGACCCTAGACGCTCTCATGGCACAGATGAGTGATCTAAAAGAGTCCTATTGGTCCTACCTAGAAGTGGTTCACTTCCTCATACATGGCGTCAATTTAGACTTAGAATGACCTCAGTTAGGCATTCCTGGAGCAATACTTTTCAATCTTGACTTGGTCCCTAAGCACGAGGACTTGGATGGCACTAAGCAAAAGCCCTATGAGCCATTTAGGGAGTATGACAGGCACTAGTGCATTCTTGCTTTACAGTTCCACGATAGGCCCTTTGATAAAGAGTCTATTGAGATGGTCATCTATAGAGCACAACCATCCACTAGGGCTTTGCTAAGCATCTAGCCCATCACCACATTTGCATCTTTGATCTAAGTTGGCACTCGCATGAATAGCTTGTTGCGTAGCGGAAGCTATCATGCACTCACTGCATTTGCCATGAGAACCACCACTACAAACCATAATGTTAGCACCAACAATAACTTCAACAAGAGGAAGGATCCCCTTAAGACTGTCGTTGCATATATCGACTCCCCTGCTACGTTTGCTAATGTAATGAGCCCACTAACTCAGCATCAAGTTGTCTACGCACCAACACGTAGGACACCACACACTTCCCACAGTACCACCATTGTCGAGCCAGTGTATCCCGTTGCATCAGCAAAGCAATGACTATGCCAAGGACATGGCCACCCTTGCTGCCTAGAACAAGTGTATACTCTTGTGGTTGAGCCATTGAGCATCATCCTCCCTACGGTACAGTCGCTCCTAATGTTTCTGGAGATTCACCCATCGCCGAATCCTTTCCTAGGGTCGTACAAAGTGAGTCAATTTTGCAGTTTCCATTATGTTGTGGGACATTCAACGGACAATTGTTTCACTCTACAGAATGCTATCAAGGACTTTATTGACCGCAAGGTCATTGTGATCAATACACTGGATGTAGTGTCTGCACCCATCCTAGCATCGACACTAGCACCTACACAGGCACCATTACACCCTAGTATCAACAGCTAACCCTTGCCCGAGCCAATTCGGGAGAACCAGGGACCTTAAGAATTCACTCTATCTTCTCTGTCAGCTCTGACACGTCTATGTTAGACCCCTCAAGTATCATTTATGATCTTTCAGCTCCATTTCCTATCCACTAGTACTGTCCTTTTCTTGAGGGCTCAAGTTTTGCAATAAACATGATCCAACTCACTATCAAGCGAGAGCGCATAGCAACACGTCCCACTATGAAGTCTTCTCCCACCGCCCTAATCTTCCTATTATCCCAAAGCAAGCCAAAACTTACCCAATCAGCACCTTTGTCAGCAAGCCTGCCCACAATTCAGTTGGAGTTGGTAGCTTGTGCACCTATGATCACTAAGTTGACTCAAGATACACACCACATCCTTTATGACTACACCACAGAAAATGTGCTCGGTGGCCACGTGATCGCGACAGGTGTACAAGGCCCTTGCTCTAGCACCTAAGCCCAACAAACCAACACCCATCCTAGTACCACTAGAGAACCACCCTTTTAAACCTACAATCGTGGAGACCTCATCCAAATCAACCTTAACAACCACTAGAAAGCCTACAATCAACCTCATTGCTCAATTGAATAAGGTAAAAGTAACATTTCCATACAGGACTTGATTCATACTTCGGCTTAGCATAGGGATGCCTTCTCCAAGTTTTCCAAACTGCTCATGTTTCACCCACCATAGAGCTAATAGCTCTATAGACCATGGTGGGAGTGATCGCCACACCATAGATCATCTATTTTTCCACGTAAGAGTTGTCTCTATCAAGGACCAACCACAACCAACCATTATTCATAACTACGCAATATCAGAATTTTCGGAATCCCCTCACCCTAGTAGACAACGACGAGGTCTTAAATGTCTACCCCATGCAAACAGCAAGCAAGCTCGGATTCAATGCCAAGGTTGTCATGTTGGTGGTATTGGATATGACGTTGTTTGATAATATGCACCATGACGCGCTAGGTCTCCTAGTCATCCCCTCATCATTGGCCCGATTGAGTTCAACATAGAGTTCTACGTTGTGGATCTCAAGCCTTCTTTTAATCTTCTGCTTGGGTGCCTTTGGCTACACAAGCATCAAGTTATCCCTTTGACCCTCCACTACACGATTAAGTTCTATTGGGATGATAGCAACGTTATTGTCATGGTCAAATTTTTTGAGAAAGACAGAGTCGACATTGTATCATCTGTCACCTTGTGAACCATCCAATTTGAACCAATGCCTTCTAATGATCTATATTGCGGTAATCAGTTTGAGCTGCTTAGCTTCATCCCCAATTTTGAGTGTGTGAGCTACCCACTTGTTCGTAGCAACCCTTTTCTGATGCTTGAAAATTTATGGCATGAGTGGGGAAACAAGAAAAGGGTGCCTCTCAAGTGGCACAGTCAAGGGATCGCCAAGCCAATCGTTGCAATGAAGCGGAGAGATGATGAAGGTCTTGGATATGAGCAGTAGTCTCGAACAGAGTCCCGACACCTGCAAAAGACGAAGGAGCATTCCATTCCCTTTGATATGTCTAACTTCGTCAGCTCAGGAATTCTCGACCCCAACCATAGCTCAGCTACGGCAGATGCAGCACGGTAGCAGGACACCACACTAGATGCAAATGAGTGGGTTTGTATTAAAGATTATTATTCAAATGAAGACTGCTCATATATAGAGGGTGTTGATTTGAGCAGCAATAGACAGTAGTAGTGGCCAGCAATGCCTAGGTCAATACTCTTTGCATTAACCCCTACCATCTTGACAGTAGTTACCCTAGCAAACACAGCAATAGGCCTGACATTTTCAACCCCATACACAGTAGAACCAGTCTCTCCTTCAGACATCACCACAGTTTCCACGTAGTCAATGCAACTACAGTACAATTAGCCAGTTCACCCATGGTATCAACAGATCTCACACAGCAATCCAGCTCACTGGTGGATCAGTCAGTTGATTCCACCACACAAGCAGTGCATCCCGCCTAACTACAAAATTCAATAACGGCATTAGCACTTCCACTATACACCACTGCAAGACAATCATAGACATCACTCCCCATAGTATCATTCACAAGTCCACTGCCTACGTCAGCAGATGGTGTAATCTATGGTTCAGTAGTCCAACAATTAGTCTAGTAGTTGGGTGCAGTAACTTCATCCACGCACCCTCTGGAGCAATAAATAGTCCTTTCAGCACCATCACTACCACCTCCAATATAGCTCACTACCAGAAGCATCGTGCAAGGCATACAAACCCTAGGCCATAAAGAGTGCATGCTAGCATAGGCCTACTATGTAGACCTTGCCTTAGATGAAGAGGATGGAACAGCCATAGAGGCCCAAATGGACACAATGCTCCAAGATTTAGAAATACTATTCCAAGAGCAACTCGTCGTACTAGCAGAGGATGTGGTACAATAGAATAGAACAAGGAAAGGAAAAGTAGTAGCTATTAAGCAGAGGATAGCATCAGCACCTCAGGAGTCCTTGGACCAGTTGGCTATGATGGTCCTTGAAGGAGAAGAGTCAGCTTATGATAGACCAAGGGAGTTAATCTCCAAATAGTTGAGAGGCAGGTCTAGATGGTTTTTGTTGCCTAGGCCTCACCTTCCCTAAAATGAGGTTTAAAAAAAACCTTGATCTAGGCTCAATAGAGAGCCTTGGTGGTGGCTTTCAAAACAACCAACAAAGTGATAGCTGCCAAATAAAGATATCACAATAGGAAAATACAAAAAAATAAGAAAACTTGGAAAAATCAGAGTATGCAAATAAAGCTATGGGAACAGAAGAGGCAAAACAGCCAGGACTATCAATAAGCCTAAAGAGTGCCAAGGTAGAAGTCGTACAATGCTACTATAGGAACACACTGGTAAATGTAACTCTCCTCAAGTACTGACTAGGGATGGAGTCAGAGCAGGTCTTTTCTTTAACATCATGAATCCACTTTTGAATATGAAATCTTGTCTGAGTTCATAGCCTATGAGGAGAATGATGACGAATGCATAAATGAATATGATGACGAGGTGCTAGAACTCCAGCCCTATGTCAATGATCTGGATGGCCTTAATCTCTACATCAAGAATGAAATGGAGCTAGTTAATATTAGCACAGTATGCATCAACACCAGGTTGACACCTTAGGACAAAGTAGAGTTCACTGCCTTCCTTAGAGAATACATAGATATTCTTGCCTAGAGATATGATGATATGGTTGGCCTAGATGTCGTAGTAGTTGCGCACACTCTACCACCCAAGCCCAATGTCAAGCTAGTCAAATAGAAACTCAGAAGATGGTGACCACAGTGGTTGCTCTAGCTTATGGAGGAAATCATGAAGAAGCATAAAGTCAATTTTCTTAAGGTCGTACTTTATCCAGAATGGCTTGCCGATGTTGTGCTAGTGCCTAAAAAGGATGGACGGGTTCGCATGTGCATAGATTATAGAGATCTAACAAAGCGAGCGCAAAAGACGACTTTCTTCGACCTCACATTGATGTCCTAGAGGTCAACACCATAGGGCACATGATGTTATCATTTATGGATGGCTTCTCAGGCTATAATCAGAAAGGAATGATAAAAGAAGACATGGAGAAGAAATCTTTCATTATCCCCTTGGGGAATCTTTTGCGACAAGGTGATGTTAGGTTGAAAAATGTACCAAGAAATTGAGGTAAATGTTGACAACATGATTGCCAAATCAAGAGAGCCCAAAGACCATCTTACCTACTTGAGGAAACTATTCGATCGTCTACGAAAATACAATCTCCGTCTCAACAACAGTAAGTATGTATTCGCGGTGTCTAAACACCCCCATATGCTTGTAATTGGACAAAACCCTAACAAGACCCTCAAAATCCTAAAAAAATCAAACAAAACCATAAAAACCTAAATAAACCATAAAAACCTAAAAACCCCTCAAAAAACCCTAAAAAACCAAATAAAACCCTCAAAACCAAACAAAACCCTAAAAATCAAACATAACCCTAAAAAATCCTAGAAACCCTAGAAAAACCCTAAAAACCCAAACAAAACCCTAAAAACCCTAAGAAAATCCTAAAAACCCAAACAAAATCATAAAACCCTAAATAAACCATAAAAACTTTAAAAAACCCTAAAAAATCCTAAAAACCATAGAAAACTCATAAAAAGACAAACAAAACCACAGAACCCTAATCGAAACCCTAAACCCTAGGTTAAGACCTTAACCAAATTCAAAACACTAATTCAAATCCTAAACCTAGGTCAAACACTAGGTCAAACCATAAACCATAAGTCAAACCCTAATGTCAAACTCCAACAACCTCAACAACTTTCCACTTCATTCTGATAACCTTTACCACTTCCCACTTCACTCTAACCACCTTAACCACTTCCCACTTCACTCTAACCACCTTAACCACTTTCCACTTCACTCCAACAACCTTAACCACTTCCCACATCACTCTAACCACCATAACCACCTCCCACTCTAACCATAACAACCAACCAAACCATAGCAAGCCTATAAATAACCCCGATTTGCAAGTGAGAAGGGAGATTTGGAAAATTTGAGAGGAGAGCCCCCAAAAGCTATTTCCTCCCAACCAGAGCAACCAGAGTGATCCAGGAGCAAGGAGGAAGCTCGTGGTGGAGATAAATCAGAGTTTCCAACATCTCCGGCGAGCTCCGATGGCCTCTGGCCAGCTCCAATGGCCAAGGTCACTGCTAGTCCAAGTACGCCCTCCACAGACCTCAATTTAGATCAAAAATACTCTCCTAGGTCTCCCTCTATCTCCCCTGATCGATTCCAATGGGGCCAGAGGTCTCCTCTGGTTGGAATCGAGTTTTCAGGCCTCGCCGGCGTTGTTTTCCAGTGACCTAGGTGGGGGTGTGAGTCTAGGGCATGATCCTTGTCCTCAGGTGCTCGATCCTCCTTCCTTGAGGTCCCTCTTGCTTCTCAAATCCCTGGTGCGCCATTTTGCTGCCTCCCCGAGCCTCTAGTAGAAGATCGCCGGAATCGCGATATCTCGTCGTCGCCGGGGAAGACGACTGATAACAGCGATGGATCGCGCTCCACCAGCATCGTCGTGCCTCTCCAAGCCTCCAGTAACATTCCACAACGCACCCCCAGCACTCCAAAGCCATCGAAGCCAAGCCTTGAACACTGGATCACCACCACAGTCGAGCTTACGGGAGATGGATCACGTCGACGGCGATCGAGGTCCGAGGATGGGAGAAGTGTCCCATTCTTGCTTCTGGAAGAGGGGAAATGCTCCACTCGTCACCTCCAAGCTTCTAGCAACCCTGAGTGCTGTGCTACAGCCCCCTGGTTCCTCCTTCTTCCTCGGCATCGTCACTGGCATTGCATTGACGGCGAAAGTGTTGGGAGGCCAACTCTAGCCATCGAGGGCATGATCCAAACCGTTGGATCTTCTCCCCTCTTTCTCCTCTTGCTCCTAGTGGCGCCTGATGCATGATCAAGCTTTCGGATGCTCTAGAAGAGCATCCCCGGCAGTCGTTGCCGACGGCCGTCGATTCTTTTTCTTTTAATAAAATTAAAAAATAGTTTTTCTTTTAAATAAACTTCTGATACTTTTGTTTTCTTACAATTTGCTCCTTATTTTCCCACACATAGATCCTTTTTCTTACTTTTAGGTCCCTACATAATTTTTTAATCGTTTGAATAAAGATTGATTTGAAAATATTGCAATGTACCCCTTGAATAATCTTGTTAATGCCTTTCATGCTTTAAAGTTTGATATAAGACCCTCTGAGTTACTCTTCACACATTAAAGTCCAGCATTTTTGCATAAAAAACCTTGAGCTTTGTTGAAATAGTTTGGAATGCATATTTCTTTGTCAAAATTGCAAGTAAAACCTTGACAATTCAAATATTTGCTCAAATATGAACTAAATTGCATTTTAGCCCCTAAATTTCACTGATTTTCTCACAAATGCATCTTTTCTAGAGTAAATTTGCATGTCAGTCCCTAGAACTTTCTGTTTTCAAACATGGACTCTTTTTCTTGCATAATTTGTCCTGAATTTCTTCAGAATTGCATTAAATACATGTTTTAATGGCAAAATTGCATTTTGACCCATATGAATCTTTAATTTGGCCAAAAATGCACAGTTTTCCACATTTGACCATAGATTTCTTCAAAATTACATAAAATGTGTTTCTCTATGTATTTTTGATGATTTAGCATCAGAATTTCAGTTTTCACTCAGAATTTGGGATTTTTGCATAAAAGCCCTTGGAATTTACAGTTTTTACTCTCGCATGCATTTCGCACATTTTGTTGCATTTTTTCATGCATATTTTCTTGTGCCTTCTTTCTTTCATCGTGCATGCATTTTTAACTCTTTTCAAGCTTGCTTTTCTCATTGTTTCCCGGATTTCTTCCGACTTTCGCGATTTTGACTTGATTTGGCTTTCCATCGCCCGAGAGTGTACATTAACAAGCTTAACAATGTCGACATTGTCCCGAATGAAGATTATTTTCTCCAATTTGATTTTCTCGGATTTCTTCAAGTTTCCACTAATTTGCGTGATGCTTTCCGAGAGTTTCTCTATTTTCATGATTTTCCTCATCGCCCATGAGCCTATAGTAAAGCGGCATTCTCAATCACTCTATTTGTCCCTCAGATTATCTTTTTTCCTTTTATTCATTTCTTCTCTTTAATTTGGTATGTATTCGCGATCACATTAAGCATGTGCATGCAGAATAGGCAAGCATACACACAATAGATCATTTAGCAAGTAGGAAACCTAGTAAGACTGAGTTCTTCCGGCACATGGGGTTTCCTAACCCCTTCCCCATGCGTAATAAGAATCCTTCTCCTTTCTCTAGCCCGCATTGATTTGTGTATTACATCCATTAGGCACGGAGCATGCATGTTTTCTTCACCTTGTTTTCATTTTGTTTTTCCTTTGTGTTTGGTTTTCCTCATCTTCCCATTGAAAGACTAGGTGGCGACTCCTTTCCTTATCCTTTCTTATCTTTCCTTGGTGTTTCCGAGCCTAGTCTTTTTCTCAGGATTCACCATCTTCGCCGTGACCATATCAGGACTCCTCGTGTGCTTCCATGCACCGTAAGGATAACCGTGCAGGGCTCCACCGGCATGGTCATAGGAATTGGCGACTCCGTTGGAGAAAACAAGATTCTAGATTTCGTTTTGGTTTTGGTTTTCTTACTTGTCTTTGGTCTATATACTTTGTGTTCGTTTGCTTTCACATATTTGACTGAACATGCCTTTTTGTGCCTTTTTACACTATTGCTATGCCACCAAACATGCACGTGACATAATTCATGCTTTTTTGTCGATACTTGATTTTATTCACCTACTTGTGAGTACTACACCAGCATATGCCATGTTCTTGCCTTTTGCGTGTTGATTGACTTTTGAGATGCCATGATTGTGTGTTTTCTTCCCTTTATTTGTATTTCCCATGATTAAGATAGTAGAGACATGTATGCTTCCCGATCTGGTTAAAATAAAACACACATACTTAGATAAAAAAATAATAAGGCATAATTAGAGACAAATGCTCACAAATCCCTATGGTTTAATAAAACGCAATTAAAAGACACAAAAGCATATCGCATGATTGATCATATAGGACATGCATCTTCTCTTTTGAGTCCTCCCATAGTTTGCGAAGGACAATCCTAGCAGCCCGTTCTATAGCTTTGGTGTAGGCCATGTTGCTAGTTTGTCCCCCCTTGTCCTGGGTCGCGTCGATGCTAGAAGAGGGTACAGCTCCATGCTACTACAGGAGACGAGGTGACCAATATACCATCCGTTCGCTGCCTGCACTCCAGCCAATATTTAGAACGGGAACCTTACTTTTATGACGAGAGTCAAAACCCAAACCCATAAGTGCGTCCCATATGGTCAACCCCATGTGGGACATGCATGGTGAGAGTGCACATTTTAGTTGCATTCATGTGCATGCGTGCCATTCATGCAACCGTAACAAACGATTGCATAGCTAACTTACTTTTTTTTTTTTTTTTGTCTTCATTTCTTCACTGACACATTAGGATTTTTTTCCTTTGTCAGGTATAGAGTTCTCTGTGCGAGTTCCTAGGTCTAAGCCTGGGAGTTCCTTTCTGTGACCTCAGTCTGAGGCACTGTTCTCGACTATCTCTTCTGGAGCTATTCGTCACTTCCGACGATAGCTCCTCGTAGGGGTCATCCTCTAGTTTGCAATCGCAGCCCCATCCTTACCCGTTTGCAGTCCATTATGGTCCAGTGAGCTTCTGAGTCCTTTACACTAGCTCCACTAGAAGGGATTCCTGTTTCTGCCCATCCTCCTTCTTTTACTTTTACATCAGTCATTCCATCTGCACTCCATGATAGCCATTTTCAGGTGCCTGGAGTTCCCTATCAGTCGGTTTCGGGACACTAACAGACAGTTATTGGTCTGGAGCCCGTGGCTGAGGCGGTTACCATGACTAACACCAGGGCATCTGATCTGATGATGTCCTATCCTTTAGTTGACCTTGTTTCGCTTGACGCACAACTGGCCGCAATTGCTTCTTCAGTAGGATTTCAACCCACAACATCCTTGATCTTCTAGCCCCCAATGACATCCCTGCCACTTGCTTTACCAGCTCTCGGTATCGCTACTGATGGTTCCATCACCGTGCAATCTCAACAACTCTTGGCCCGTGCGTAGAAGCTGCAAAACATGGCCTTCTCTTTGGATCCTACTCTGACTGCGCCTGTTTGTCCCATTCCTGAGGACCCCGCTCCGCCTGCTCAGGCACTTCATGTTGCACCAGTCACACCACCACCGCAGCCGTCGCCACAGCTTCCCACTGTCCCGACGACGAGCGTTGCTACTCTACCGATAGTATTACTACCACAACATGCACAACATATTCCTCCCTTTACTGGTGGTCCACTTTTTGGGCTGACAAGAGTACTATGGCCTGTGAACCCGACCATATCGATTCAACAACTGTTACTACCACACGCAACAACATGCCCAACACAGCATAACATTTCTACACCCTTACATCAGATACAGGCTTCAGCATGCATACCACCAATAGCACACATGGACGGGTATGCTGATCATCACGCCACGGCACCAGGTGGCAAGATGATAGAACTGGAGGAGCACATTGGAGTTATAGATACGGTGTACGCGAGACCTGCCTCGATTGCACATTCAATGTTAGCAGCAACCCCGAATGCACTTTTCGCTAGGATGAATGACCTGGAGAAAGCACTACGACAAGTGCGGGTAGGGACTGCTAGTCTTATTCCTTTCAGGACCTCCGCTATTTCCCAAAAGCCATACTCCCTCTGAACTTCCATATCCCGAAATTTGAAAAATATAATGGGAAAGGTTGCCCAATATAACACCTTAGAGCATACTACGGCGATCTCGCTCAGTTACAGGCTAAAGAGAGACTTCTCATTCGCCTCTTTCAGAAAAGCCTTACAGGTCTAGCTCTAAAATGGTTCACATCTCTGGATATGGCCACTATAAAGACCTGGAATGATTTGAGCCAAGCTTTTCTAGAGTAGTATTCTTTTAACCTCGACATGGTCCCAAAGCACGAGGACCTAGTCGCCACAAGGCATGAAGCCCTATGAGCCGTTCGGGGAGTACGTCGGGTGCTGGCAAGCCCTCGCTTCACAAGTTCACGATAGACCTTCTGACGAAGAGTCTATCCAAATAATAATTTGAGGAGTGCAGCCAGCCACTGGGGCTCTGCTAAGCATCCAGCCTATTTCCACCTTTGCATCCCTAATCAAAGTTGGCACCCGTGTTGAGAGCTCACTGAATAGCGGAAGCTTTCCTACATTAGCAGCATTCGCAAAGCATGCCATGGCTTCAGGCGGAAACAACAACAACAATGGTAGCAACAATGGATCCAACGCTGGGTATGTATGGAAGAAGGACTCTGCCAAAAATGTTGTAGCATATGTGGGGGCTCCCGTTATGCCGACCAGTGTGGTGAGCCCGCTGGCTCAGAATCAGGTTGTCTACTCTCCTACACCAAGAGCACCATGCACATCACAAATCAATACCACCGCCGAGCCAGTCTACCAGCCTGCATCGGTAAAGCAAGGACGCTACTTGGGGTCAAGGCGACTCCCACGACCCAAGAGAGATTACATTCCCCTAGTTGAGCCACTGAGTGCCATATTTCTAAGGTAGCGTCACTACTGAGGCTTTCGGAAATCCACCCAACCCACTTCTGCCATGGTTTAAAGTAGATTTATTCTGCAGTTTCCATAGAACCGCGAGACACTATACAGATAACTGCTATGCACTCCAGAATGCAATTCAGAGACCGAATGGTCATCAGTATTAACACACAAGAGGTAGAGACCGCACCCACTACACAGACATTTCATTCCTCTACATCCACATCTAGCAACATAGTCAACTGGCATTTGCTTGAGCATGCACCGGGAACTTTGGGAGTCCATTTCCTTTCTTTTGGTGAGTTTGAACGTTTTGATCCTTCTCTCCTCATCCATGATGTCTCAAGTCCATTCCCTTATCAGTTGAGTCAATCCTTCATTGAAGCTTCTAATTCTGCAGTCAATATGATCCAACTGACTGCCCGACCGAGGCGCACGGCTGCCAGACCTACCGTGCAATCCACCCCACCAACAATTAGTCTATTTGCCAAACCAAAGCATGACCTGGCCCACCAATTGCCAGCACCTACACCATCAGTTTCAGTCCTAGTGGAATTGAGGGCCCATGCTCCTATGGTCATCAACATGATGCAAGATACTCACCGCATGCCTTATAGCTATACGATAGAAATGTGTGATAAGGTAACGCGGTTAGGACTTGTTGTAAATATGTCTTGAATTATATCTTTGTTTAGGGTTAGTTTGGTCATTAGACCATTTAGGTGCCCTAGTATTTAAGAAGGCTAAGGCACATAATATGTAACCTCTTTGGCATAATGTAGCCCTATTTTGTCTCCATCTGTGTAGAGAGAACTC